>JAXIVJ010003450.1:92500-94128 GCA_036785665.1 Chirona hameri | reverse complement strand
TCTGGGGAGGGGGCAAAATTACCTTTATGCCCCCCAGGATTTTCGACTGGGGGGCATTTTGGGTACCCTGCCCCCGCAATCCACCACCCCTGCTCAGGGGCCCCTCCGACCTGCCCAGGGGCCCCTCCAGTCTGGCTAGGAACTCATCCGACATGTTCAAGGGGCCTTCCGACCGGCCCAGGCACCCTTTCGGTCTAGCCAGGGGCCCCTCTGACTTGCCCAGGACCCCCCCCCCCCCCCCGATCTGCCCAGCGACTCTTCTGGTCGGCCTGCGCTGGCTGCTTTGTCGCCCTGCCGACATGCTCAAGGGGCCCTCCGACCTCCCTGGGGCTCCTCCGTGCTGGCCAGGGGCCAATTCGGCATGTTCAAGGGCCCTTCTTACCCGCACAGGGGTCCTTTCGGTCTGGTCAGGGGCCCTCCGATCTGCACAGAGGCCCTTTTAACTTTCCAGGGGCCCTCTGGTCTCTCCAGGGGCCCTCTAGCCTTCTAAGGGGTCCTTTCGACCTGGCAAGGGATAGCGCTGGCTGCTTTGTTGCCTTGCGACATGCTCCGAGGGCCCTCCGACCTGCCCTGGGGCCCCTCCGTGCTGACTAGGGGCCCATTCGGCATGTTCAGGGGCCCTGCTGACCCATCTAGGGGCCCTTTTGGTCTGGTCAGGGGCCCCTCTGACCTGCACAAGGACCCTTTTAACTTCCCAGGGGCCCTCTGGTCTGTCCAGGGGCCCTCTAACCTGCTCAGGGGCCCTTATGACCTGGCAAGGGACTGCGTTGGCCGCTATGTCACCCTGTTGACATGCTCAGGGGCCTCTCGACCTGCCCAGGGGCCCCTCTGTGCTGGTTAGGGGCCCATTCGGCGTGTTCAGGGGGCCTATTCGACGTGCTCAGTGGGCCCTCTGACCCACTCAGGGGCCCTTTTGGTCTGGCCAAGGCCCCTCTGACATGCACAGGGGTCTTTTGAACGTCTAAGGGCCCTCTGGTCTTTCAGAGAGGGCCCTGATGGCCCTAAAGGACATCTGAAGTCCTCTTTCGCCCGGTCTCATCGGCCCTTTTCGGCGCGCGCAGTGCGCCGAAAAGGGCCCTCGCGCGCCGAAAAGGGCCCTCCTGGCCTCCAGGGGGGGGGGGGGCACCATTGGCTACGCGCCTGCACGTGGATGACCTCAATCAATATCTATATCTGTAACTTCACACTGCCCTGGCCACGCGCGTGACAGGGGCCCTGGGTACGTCCAAGATATCCCGCGCCGTGCCGGTGGCTCGGCGCCACCTTCGCCGTGCGGGGGGGGGGGGGCGTTTCGACGCCCCCCCTCTAACTCTGCTCCTAGGCAATGTAGCGCAAAACGAAAACAGCGTTGGAAAGCTCGTCAAAAATGATTTAGAAACTAATTCAGTCATTTTTTTCGCTCAGGTTATTATTGAGGTCACCAGAGGTCATCATAGGTCAAATTTTCCCCGTTTTAGGTAACTTGATCCTGAAATCCCACGATATCTCGGGAACTATGATAGCTAGGACGAAACCGAAAAAAAGCAATAGATAGCTCTTGAAACGCTCAGTAACGTTTTACCGTCAGATTTGAGTTCAGGTCAATAGTTGAGGCTCCAGAGGTCATCAAAGGTCAAAATGGCTGTTAT
>JAXIVJ010003450.1:52500-82500 GCA_036785665.1 Chirona hameri | reverse complement strand
GGGCTGGCCTGCCGTGAGCGGGACAGGGGCGTCACCAGACACGCCAGGGGGAGAAGAGCTGGACGCCGTCTGCAGTGGCGCCGCGGCGCGGAACGGTGGTCTGACCAACGCCCGAGCGGCAGACAGCTCTACGACCGAGCTGTCATCCGGGTCCCGCTCTCGACACTCTGTGAACGGATCTCGGTACGCGTTGGGGCCCGGCTGCCGGGAACGCTGCCTCGCGGCTCCCGGCCGGCTGACCGGACCCATGGCGGTGACATCCCGCGCTACCTGGTTCGTCCGGACCGGCTGACCGAGCGGCGGACGAGCCGGCTGGCGGACGGCGGCCGGGCTGGGGGTGCAGCGGACGGGGAGCGCCGGCCGGCAGGGACTATGCAAGTCGCCCATCTCAACGTGCGTTCACTGATGCCGTCGTTAAATGATGTGTTGGAACTCCTGCGCCATCATGACATCGATATACTGTGTCTGACCGAGATGTGGCTCCAGGAAGATCTGGACAGCAGATTTCTCGTCTTCCCTGGTTACCGTGTGCTTCGGAGAGACCGACCTGCTCGTGACGGTCGGCGAGTGCGTGGCGGGGGAATATGCGTTCTGTACAAAGCTGACCTGCGTGTCGAGCAGCTCGATGTACCGTCCAGTGGCTCACTATTAGAGAACGTGTGGTTTACCGTGTGCAGAGGCCAGTCCAGTGTGATAGGTGTCTGTTACCGGCCTCCCGGCGTCACGCTGAATCCGGCCAATGACGATCTGCAGGGACAGTTAGTGCACGCATTCGGACTGGGAAAACCAGTGCACGTTCTCGGCGACCTGAACTTTGACACGTCACAACCGACAAAGTCAGGGGTTGCAAGCTATTTGCAGCTCCTAGAAGACATGAACCTGAAACAGATCGTCACACAAACAACGAGACCTAACACCGCAGTGACTGATGGGGCGTCTGCATCTGGAACGATTATTGACCACGTCATAGTTCCGGTCTCGGACTCGACTACCACCACTCACTGCAGCGACCATCACATGGTTGCCGCCCTTCTGGCTATGACGCGGGAGAAACGACAGGTAAATGAGATTACCATCAGATCAACCCGTTCGCTGGTACCAGACGCTCTCCGCCTCGATCTCCTGCTGGCGGACTGGAGCGGAGTGAGAGAGGCGACCGGAGTGGAGGAAAAGTGGTCTGCCTGGCGGGCTGTATAGTCACCTGTTATTGACCGACACATGCCGCAGATCACGATCCGACCGAAACACCCGCCATGTCCATGGCTCACAGACAACGACGACGTGCGAACACTCATGCGAGCACGTGACCTGGCCAGAAATGCGCGCGAGAGCGATCCGAGCCCCGAGACACGTGACGTCTACCGTGTGAGCCGTAATCAGGCGAGGAGCTCCCTAGCGCAGGCGCGCTCGGATTTCTTTGCCACGTCTTTCCGGAACTCACGGCGACACACGTGGAAAGACATTCAACGATTTCTGATTTCTGATTTCATCTCGGAAGTCCATCGACACCGAAAAAGACACCAGTGCATGGTCAGACCGGCTCAACAAACACTTTGCATCTGTGGGACCGCGGGTGGCGGCAGCGATAGACAGCGAACGTTCGGATCGTACCCCCTCCCTCCGCGTCCGCGCTGTGTGGTCAGCGGTGCATTCCGCGTCCGGCCGGCAACGCTACCGGAGCTGGCAGCCGCTGTCCGACGTATGTCCGGCTCACGGGCGTCCAGAGACGACGGCATCACGATAGGCATGGTACGGATGACTCTTCCGGTCATTGGCCCAGAACTGCTGCATGTCATTAACGCTGCCATTACGTCGGTTGCGCTACCTTCGTCGTGGAAAATGGCTAGTGTAATTCCGCTACACAAGTCTGGCTGCAAACTCGATCCGAACAACTACAGGCCAGTGTCAATTCTCCCAACAGTCAAAAAAATAACGGAGCGCATTATCTGTGAACAGCTTATGACTTATTTGTTAGATCACAAACTTCTTTGTAGCGAACAGCACGGCTTTAGACCGGGGCACTCTACGGAGTCAGCAATGCTTGACGTCATCGGTCACTTGGTTGATAATATGGATTCTGGTCATATTGCAGGTGTTACGACAGCTGACACATCTAAGGCTTTTGATTATGTGAAACATACCAGGCTTTTATAAAAATTAGGTTGGTACGGTGTGCACAGCCATTGGTTTGAAAACTGGCTTGCTGAGCGCTCTCAGTACGTTAGGGGAGGATTGTTGAGCGCGCCTGTCACGCACGGCGTAATTCAAGGCTCGCTTCTCGGGCCAATTCTGTTCCTTTTATTCACTAATGATTTGCCATCTTACTTTGACGACAGTAAAATCGTATTGTATGCAGATGACGCACAATTCATTCACTGTTGTAACACTGTAGATTTGCCCAACCTTCAGTGTCGCGTTGAAGCAAGCTTAAAAGTAGCGAGCGCTTGGTTTGAGGATAATAGCTTGCGTATCAATCCAAACAAAACTGATGTCATGATAGTTCGGTGTAGGCAGCGACGCTTAGATATAAATTTTTGTGTTAACTTCGAAGGCACCGCTATTCACCTATCATAATCGGTTAAGGTTTTAGGCATGGCTGTTGACTGTAACTTGACGTGGGCTTCACATGTGTCTTTGGTGGTGCGTCGTTGCTATGCAATCATCAGCGGCCTGTCTAAAATGTCTCATCGTTTGCCATCTGACGTGAAAAGGTTTTTAATTGAAGCGCTAGTGTTTCCTCATATTTTGTATTGTTTGACTGTATATGGTGCTTGCGGTACAACTCAACGACACCGTTTGCAAAAAGTCATAAACCACTGTGCTCGCATTGTATTTTGTTCTAAAAAAACGCGATCATGTCTCACCGCTTTTAAATCAGCTTAACTGGCCGACCTTTGATGACCTGATTACCGAACGTGACGTAGCCATGATGTTCAGAGCCATGCATCACCCGCGCGCTCCCGACGCATTGCGAGATCGGGTCGTGTACCGGAGTGACGTGACGGTCCGAGACACGCGCGGTGCTCTTGCCGGTCTACTGCAGCCGCCTCGGGTGCGCAGGGAGTTGGCCCGAAGTTTTTTTACCTACCGGGCGATTTCTGTATGGAACCAGTCCCCCTCTGATGTTCGGGATGCGGTGACCGCTCGCGGGTGTCGGGGAGATGTGCGGGCGTGGTTGCGGGGGCCGGATGAGCAGTAGTTTGTTTGGTCATTAGGATATCATGTTTTGACCGCATTGGTTGTATCCTTAGGTAATTAGAGTAGTCTCAACTGTGCTTTGCTGTAATTGTACTGAAACATAATGTATGACACTTAGCCATAAAAGCCATTTTATGGAGGCTAAACGAAATACATGATGATGATGATGATGATATAGCTGGAGGATGATATAGCTGTCATTGGTCGCTATTCGCTCATCTGGTCACTGGTCAGGTTGATTCATACAAATTACTTTGAAGTGTTAAAATGGCAAAGTAAGGCGTCAAATGTTAGAAACATCGTATAATTATTATGTTAAATAAACCAGAATAGTAAATGTCAGCAGGAGAGGTTGTTTTCATCATTCGGCCGACGGGCCGAGTGAATGTAACGTTGAGAAGAAACATGACATGACAGAATACCAGGTCATGTAACGGTGTATGTATGTTGAGCGTGGGCACACTTATTGCATGGCATGGGGCATATTTTGGTAAGCTGTGATCTCATAGTGAATATGATGAATAAGTATCTCATGCAATATGTTAGGTTTTTGGTTACCCGTTATCGATAAGTACATACCGCAAATTTTGAAAAGATTTTTTTTATATATATTTAATGGCGCCTCTATTTTTTCTCTTCAGTTTGCTGGAAACACACCATCCTCTCACTGACTCTGACACCATCATCTCACCGACTCTGACACCGTCCTCTCACCGACTCTGACACCATCCTCTCACCGACTTGGAAACCGTCCTCTCACCTCTCACCGTCTGAGAAATTCTTATCTGGAGCTGTTCTTGGCTGAGAAGACTCTCCAGCCGAAGATATTTGACTTTTGGGCGAAGGAATGCGGCGCATATATGATATACCGTACCTTCTGAAAATGCCAGCACTGCATGGAGCATGCGCAGACCAATAACGCACACGATAAAATTAATAATTTACGACCTTCTGTCCTGAATTGGCGCGATGTAGGACCATTTTTGAAAATAAAAGAAACTGTATTAAAAATATAATAAAATTGTGTTCGGAAAAAAAATCCGAAGGTGACTATTTCCTTTAACCCTCGCCCGGGTAGGGCAAAATCATTACGGGTTCGGGTATTGGGGGAGGGGTTCGACCCCCCTTAGCGTTTCGCCCCTAATTGAGCTAGAGCTTAGATTAAAAAACGAGCGTGTTGCTTGTGACGAGAAGAAGCTGCTGATATCCGACGAGAAGAAGCTGCTGATATCCGATTTTAAGGTATTGGCTCATTTGGTGATCTCTGAGGTCATACCAATGACCCAAAAGTCTTCAAAATTGTAAATGCGTATAAATTGAATTTTATCGAGCTAGAATCGTGAATGAACATATCATAATGCTTAATGGGTGCCAAATTTGAAATCAGCGTCACAAAATGTCCTAAAAACTGCAAAATTCCAAAAAAGACAAGTTAGGTCATCTGAGGTCAGTGACCTCGGTTGACCTGTGAAAACGCATGACCCCAGTGGAACACATAATTATGTGAAATGGATCCCAAATTTGAAATCAGCGTCACAAAATGTCCTAGAAACCACCAGAAGCCAAAAAAATCAGCTGAGGTCATCCAAGGTCAATGACCTCGGTTGAACTCTGAAAAGGTCAATCGAGGTCACAATCTCAGTGGAAATCACAACTGTCACCTGGAAACACCTGTGCATATGCTCCTAAACAACAAACGCTCAGAAACTGCACAAGTTGCAAGCATCGATACTGCGGGACGCAAGTTGCGCTTGACATGACCTTGAGCAACAGGTCATAAGTCACGGGTCATGTGGAATAGAAGTTTAACATTTTCAGAGTATGTGTCAAATTGTTCAAAAGTAGGGTACTGAAAGCTCCATCGCAATCGGTCGGAACCTACGCGAGTTATTCCCGAAAAACCGAGGGGGGTTAAGTGATTAGAAATTAATCGCCTTAATTCTGGTTTAAGTGATTAGAAATGCATCGCATTAATTCTGGTGATGATTTCAGCGGTAAGTATAACGCCGCATTATCATGGAGATATTTAGTAAACTATATCGATATATTCTTCATTTTATTCACAAAGTGTCTTTCTCCGAACAGCTCATTTTAACACGTAAATTGCCATCATCACCGCGGCATCATAATATCACAACAAGTCAGTAGATCACGTCACATATGCCAGGGGCGCGAATTCCCACACAATAATAACACAGAGCAATGTTGACCAGATCGGGCGGACCAGCCGTCCCGTGACTCCCCTACTAACTACACACACATCGTATACACACTGTGTAAAATATAGGCACACACATCACATCACATATAAAGACCAGCTGATTGGTAACCCAACTGATGGCCGGGCCACGACTCCAGAGACGCACCAGTCCAGTTGGAGAGCCGTATCTCCGCCCTGTAGTACGGCGGGGCCTACTTGCCGTAGCTGGGGTAGGATGGTTTGGGGCACACGGTGACGTACTGGTTCTGTTGCTCGGTGCGGGTCACCGTCACATACTGGTGCTGGGTCTCCGTCTGGTAGACTTGTTTGTACTCGGGGTACGCCGAGGTGACCGTCTGGGTGACGTAGTGCGGCACGTCCTGCGTCTCGGTCACGTACTGGTAGCTGACCTGGGTCTCGGTGACGTAGCGGTACTCGGGGTACGCCTCGGAGCGGTACGCCGTCTTGGTGACGTAGCGCGGCACCTGCGCCGTCTCGGTGTAGTACTTCTGCACAGCCACCACTTCGGTGTAGTAGGCCGTCTTGGTCTGCATGGCGAACTCCGTCTCGGTGAGGTACTGGTGCTCGGTGACGTACTTGGTGTCGTACACCACTTGGATGCTGATCTTGACCTCGGGCGCACCGTAGACGGTGACGTACTGGGTGTTGAACACGGTGCTGGGCTCCAACTGGGTCTCGGTGACCTGCTGGTAGCGCGTGGTCGCCTCCAGCGCCGTGTACGTGTTGTACTGCGTCTCGAAGTTGATCTTGGTCGAGGTGATGGTGACGTAGTGGGTCTGAGGCTGGCAGGCGGGAGTGCCGTAGCCGGCGGCCGGGGCCGGCGCGTCGTAGGAGGGTGCGATGGGCGGCGCGCCGTACTGAGGGTCGGCGTCCGGCGAGGGCAGGGCAGCCGTGCAGGCGGCCCCGGCCAGCAGCAGCAGCAGCGGCAGTGTCGTACGGGCCATCCCTGTCTGTCTGTGTGTGTCTGTGTGTGTCTGTCTGTGTCTGCGTGTGTCCGTCCGCCGGGTGAATGGAGCTGACTGGCCGGGTGGCGGCGGTGGATGGCTTTATACCAGCAGAGACAGGCGGCAGTGACGGCACTTTCATGACCCTGATCAACCCTGGTGGGATGGCCCGAGAACTCGTCCCACAGAAACCGCGGCGATGGCAACACGAGCTAAAGGTAGATAAATCGGGACAAGTCGAAAGGGGATACGAAAGGGAATGCTTACGGCGTATTTATATATAGCGACCATTAGCGCTGTTGTCTTGTCACGTAATTCACGGTCATCGCTATATAGGCTGGAGCTGTCATTGGTCGCTATTCGTTGATCTGGTCACTGGTCAGATTGATTCATACAAATTACTTGGAAGTGTTAAAATGGCAAAGTAAGGCGTCAAATGTTAGAAACATCGTATAATTATTATGTTAAATAAGCCAGAATAGTAAATATCAGCACGAGAGGTTGTTTTCATCATTCGGCCGACGGGCCGAGTGAATGTAACGTTGAGAAGAAACATGACATGACAGAATACCAGGTCATGTAACGTTCTATGTATGTTGAGCGTGGGCACACTTATTGCATGGCATGGGGCATATTTTGGTAAGCTGTGATCTCATAGTGAATATGATTAATAACTATCCCATGCAATATGTTAGGTTTTTGGTTACCCGTTATCGATAAGCACATACCGCAAATTTTGAGAACGAATTGATTATTAAAAAACATTTAATGGCGCCTCTATTTTATCTTTATTTCAGTCTGCTGGAAAAACACCGTCCTCTCACCGACTCTGACACCGTCCTTTCACCAACACTGATACCGTCCTCTCACCGACTCTGACGCCGTCCTCTCACCAACACTGACACCGTCCTCTCACCGACTCTGACACCGTCCTCTCACCGACACTGACACCGTCCTCTCACTGACTCTGACACCATCCTCTCACCGACACTGACACCGTCCTCTCACTGACACTGACACCGTCCTCTCACCAACACTGACACCGTCCTATCACTGACACTGACACCATCCTCTCACCGACTCTGACACCGTCCTCTCACTGACTGACACCATCCTCTCACCGACTCTGATACCGTCCTCTTCCCGACTCTGATACCGTCCTCTCACTGACTCTGACACCATCCTCTCACCGACACTGACACCGTCCTCTCACTGACACTGACACCGTCCTCTCACCAACACTGACACCGTCCTATCACTGACACTGACACCATCCTCTCACTGACACTGACACCGTCCTCTCACTGACTCTGACACCATCCTCTCACCGACACTGACACCGTCCTCTCACTGACACTGACACCGTCCTCTCACTGACACTGACACCGTCCTCTCACTGACTCGGACACCGTCCTCTCACCGACTCTGACACCGTCCTCTTCCCGACTCTGACACCGTCCTCTTCCCGACTCTGACACCGTCCGCTCGGCGCTCACCGACACTGACAGCATATTGTCACCCCTCCCGACAATGTACCCATCCTACGGTCCCATCAGACAACAATCAACCGGGGCACTCTACGGAGTCAGCAATGCTTGACGTCATCGGTCACTTGGTTGATAATATGGATTCTGGTCATATTTCAGGTGTTACGACAGCTGACACATCTAAGGCTTTTGATTCTGTGAAACACACCAGGCTTTTATAAAAATTAGGTTGGTACGGTGTACACAGCCATTGGTTTGAAAACTGGCTTGCTGAGCGCTCTCAGTACGTTAGGGGAGGATTGTTGTCACGCACGGCGTAATTCAAGGCTCGCTTCTCGGGCCAATTATGTTCCTTTTATTCACTAATGATTTGCCATCTTACTTTGACGACTGCAAAATCGTATTGTATGCAGATGACGCACAATTCATTCACTGTTGTAACACTGTAGATTTGCCCAACCTTCAGTGTCGCGTTGAAGCAAGCTTAAAGGAAATAGTTCACCTTCGGAAATTTTTCAGAACACGATTTTATTATATTTTTTAATACAGTTTCTTTTTTTCTTTTCAAAAATGGTCCTACATCGCGCCAATTCAGCACAGAAGGTCGTACATTATTAATGTTATGGTGTGCGTTATTGGTCTGCGCATGCGCCCTGGTAGTGCTGGCACTCTCAGACGGTACGGTATATCATATATGCGCCGCATTCCTTCGCCAAAAAGTCAAATATCTTCGGCTGGAGAGTCTTTTCAGCCAATAAAAGTTGCAGATAAGGATTTCTCAACACGGGCTACAAAACTGCTATTTCAGTTCAAAATCCCATGTTGAAGGTGAACTATTTCCTTTTAAAAGTAGCGAGCACTTGGTTTGAAGATAATATAATAGCTTGCGTATCAATCCAAACAAAACTGATGTCATGATAGTTCGGTGTAGGCAGCGACGCTTAGATATAGATTTTTGTGTTAACTTCGGAGGCACCGCTATTCACCCATCATAATCTGTTAAGGTTTTAGGCATGGCTGTTGACTGTAACTTGACGTGGGCTTCACATGTGTCTTTGGTGGTGCGTCGTTGCTATGCAATCATCAGCGGCCTGTCTAAAATGTCTCATCGTTTGCCATCTGACGTGAAAAGGTTTTTAATTGAAGCGCCAGTGTTTCCTCATATTTTGTATCGTTTGACTGTATATGGTGCTTGCGGTACAACTCAACGACACCGTTTGCAAAAAGGCATAAACCACTGTGCTCGCATTGTATTTTGTTCTAAAAACGCGATCATGTCTCACCGCTTTTAAATCAGCTTAACTGGCCGACCTTTGATGACCTGATTACCGAACGTGACGTAGCCATGATGTTCAGAGCCATGCATCACCCGACGCATGCGCGCTCCCGACGCATTGCGAGATCGGGTCGTGTACCGGAGTGACGTGACGGTCCGAGACACGCGCGGTGCTCTTGCCGGTCTACTGCAGCCGCCTCGGGTGCGCAGGGAGTTGGCCCGAAGGTTTTTTACCTACCGGGCGATTTCTGTGTGGAACCAGTCCCCCTCTGATGTTCGGGATGCGGTGACCGCTCGCGGGTGTCGGGGAGATGTGCGGGCATGGTTGCGGGGGCCGGATGAGCAGTAGTTTGTTTGGTCATTAGGATATCATGTTTTGACCGCATTGGTTGTATCCTTAGGTAATTAGAGTAGTCTCAACTGTGCTTTGCTGTAATTGTACTGAAAACTACTGTATGACACTTAGCCATAAAAGCCATTTTATGGAGGCTAAACGAAATACATGATGATGATGATGATATAGCTGGAGCTGGCATTGATCGGTATTCGCTGATCTGGTCACTGGTCAGGTTGTTTCATACAAATTACTTGGATGTGTTAAAATGGCAAAGTAAGGCGTCAAATGTTAGAAACATCGTATAATGATTATGTTAAATAAACTAGAATAGTAAATGTCAGCACGAGAGGTTGTTTTCATCATTCGGCCGACGGGCCGAGGGAGTGTAAAGTTGAGAAGAAACATGACATGACAGAATACCAGGTCATGTAACGTTCTATGTATGTTGAGAGTGGGCACACTTATTGCATGGCATGGGGCATATTTTGGTAAGCTGTGATCTCATAGTGAATATGATGAATAACTATCCCATGCAATATGTTAGGTTTTTGGTTACCTGTTTTCGATAAGTACATACCGCAAATTTTGAAAACGAATTGATTATTAAAAATACATTTAATGGCGCCTCTATTTTATCTTTTTCAGTTTGCGGTAAAAACACGAAATTGCACATTCTACATATTTGCATATTACATTAGGCCATAAATAATCAAATAAATAGTGCCTATTGACAATAATACTGAAATATATTTGTCTATTAGTATTTGTTTTTACACTCCAGCAAAACACGACAAAAATAATAAAATAAAATATCTATCAGTATCCTAGTCCTATTCAATAGGGGTTTCGCTATACCCTACCCAATATTTAGATTCTCAGTGGGCTCGGATTCCAGGAAAAGCATCACCCCAATCATGCATTTATGTCGTGCGAAACTGAAAATCCACAACAATGTCGTTTCCAGACATGTGCTAAGATCCCCAAAAGATCCGGGATCCAGGATCCCTAGGATCCAAGATCTGGGATCTTGTTGGATCCTGGATCCTACAGGATCAATTTTGTCGTGGGATCCTGTGGATCAGCCTGGAAAACTATTTTGTCGTGGGATCCTGACAAAATTATTTTTTCGTGGGATCTTGTGGATCTTGGATCCTATTTTTTTTTTAATGAGCCCTTCACGGGACACATTTTCAGTCCCCATCCCATTCCAGCTCATTCAGCCAGACCTAAAACCGTTCCAACCTGAATTTATAACTGATGGGGCTCTCGTTCCCACCTGTTTCAAAGCTTAACCCGCGCACTGCAGGGGGTTTGCGCCGTACACGAACTTAAGGGAGGAGGGGGTATTTCCGCCCCCCCCCCGTGAGATCTCGAAAACTACGCTACGTAGCGACAGCGGGAAACGGTGTTCACTGGCGGATACAGCCTCCCAATATGGGGGGGGGGGGAGGGGTTAATTTCACTGGGGCCTTCCGGGCCCCAGGAGCCTCCATATGACATAAAGGGTACCCCACTGGAGCCTCCATATGACATAAAGGGTACCCTACTGGAGCCTCCATATGACATAAAGGGTACCCCCCAGGAGCCTCCATATGACATAAAGGGTACCCCACTGGAGCCTCCATATGACATAAAGGGTACCCCCCAGGAGCCTCCATGACATAAAGGGTACCCCCAGGAGCCTCCATATGACATAAAGGGCACCCCACTGGAGCCTCCATATGACATAAAGGGTACCCCATCTTTTTCCCTTTTGCGGACTTGGGTTACATTTTTCGCTATGCTATTCTTACGTGTGGGGACGTTTCAGTTAAGTGTAAGCATAAAATTTATGGATATTTTCCTCCAAATGTCTCAATTTGTTTAATTTTACATGCTACTTTACATAAAAATAAGTTATTCGCTCATAACTTGTGACTGAATAAAGCTAGAAGGGCACGGTAAACGTCATTTTGTTGTTATCATCATGACGCATTGAATGCTGTGCAGCATGACCTCTTTCTGACATTTGACGACCTTGACCTAAGGTCAAGGTCACGGCGCAAGGCACCTTTCTTAACCCTCGCCTTACGGGGGGGGGGGGGGGGGGCCTGACAGCCCCCCCCCCTGAGGTTTTTCTTGAATAACTTTCGACACACGGGGTGCATCTTGCTGAAATTTTTGGTAGTTGAGTTTACAACAATTATACGTATGCTGTAAAACATTAATTGATATTGGTTAAGTAGTTTGGATGATAATAATGTTTTGATGTCATGTTGGTAAAAAGAGAAATATTTGAAAAATCGTAGAAAACAGAGTTTTAACGCAAATTGCAAACGCAATTCACCAAAGATACAGAATGACATTCTCTTTGACATTGCAAACTGGTATTTTCACAAATTTTGGTTTTTGACCCCTAAAATAAAAATAAAATGATTTTTTTGGGGAAAAATCCCCACAAAATATAAATTTCAAAGATGTTAAAAAAACGGAATATATGTGAGAGAACTGCGTATGGACAATACCCATACCAAATTTCAAAGCAATATCTTCATTTTGAACTGAGTGATGGCTCCCTAAGTGTAAGAAACTGATGACGTCATTTAAAAAAAATGACATTTTTGGACAAAATACGAACGAATAATTACATTTTTTGTATTTTTGAGCCAAAGCTGGTTTAGGAACATGCCTTTTTATTTACATGTATCAATTTCTAATTTTGAGGTTTTCTGAAGAGCAAAATCGCTGTTCTGGACGTGGTAAATCCGAGGTCATTCACTTGACCTGGAAGGTCACCCGTTGACCTGAACCCTAAAAAAGGGGGGGGGGCGGAAATCAACCCCCTGCAGTGCGCAGGTTAAGCATATTTCACTTTTTGTGGTGCTTCAATATAAGAATGCATGCATTTCATGCTTTAAAACTCCCATACTCAATGTCAAAGGTGTAATATTTACATTTGGTGATCAGACATGTTCCAAGATCCCCCCAAAATATCCGGGATCCAGGATCCCTATGCTCCAAGATCTGGGATCTTGTTAGAACCTGGATCCTGCAGGATCATTTTGTCGTGGGATCCTGTAGATCTTGGATCCTGGAAAATTATTTTTCGTGGGATCCTATGGATCTTGGATCCTGTAAGCAAAATTGTCGTGGGATCCTGGCAAATCAGTTTGTCGTGGGATCTTGCGGATCTTGGATCCTATTCTTGGGCCATGGCACATGTCTGGACTCGTCTCACACTGTACGTGCATATATCTGAATGCAGCATCCCACTTTAATTTTCGAGGGCGTGTGTTGATATCTATATTGCCCGGTTCAGCTACGCTAATAGGTGGAACCGATAGTACCAGCGAAAATAGGTGACTCGGAGGTGTATACGCCTCTCGCTCCGACTGTGATCACGGAATATTTCGTGGCCCACAAATTAGTTGGCAAGAAAGGCGACTATATCGCTTGCCTACCAAAATAACAGACAAACAGGCAGTTCGCAGTTCTCAAACATTGGATGATGGTTGATGGTTGATGATGGTTGATCAACCATGTTGAAACAAACATTGTTGATGCATTGTTGAGATATATATTAGGTGCAGCGCAGCGTGTGCGACGGTATGCGCTAACCAACAGTGGGCGTGGCGCTAACCAACAGTGGGCGTGGCATGATACGTACACGTCACCTCACACACCACTGACGTCACAGAGCGGTCTCCCGCCAGCCAGCCGGGGGCAGATATTATCACGGAGGGTCTCCACCGTCCCCAACACCGACACTGACACCACTGACGTCACAGAGCGGTCTCCCGCCAGCCAGCCGGGGGCAGATATTATCACGGCGGGTCTCCACCGTCCCCAACACCTCACACACCACTGCCTTCACAGAGCGGCCTCCCGCCAGCCAGCCGGGTCAGACATTATCACGGCGGGTCTCCACCGTCCCCAACACCGACACTGTCACCAAATTTCAGCACACCGGACCTCACCGAGCCGACCCACGATACCGCTCCCCGGCGTGCTCCGTCACCGACTCACTCACACTGTCCTCTCACCGTCCTCTCCCCGACTCTGACACCGTCCTCTCACCGACTCTGACACCGTCCTCTCACCGACTCTGACACCGTCCTCTCACCGTCCTCTCACGGACTCTGACACCGTCCTCTCACGGACTCTGACACCGTCCTCTCACGGACTCTGACACCGTCCTCTCACCGACTCTGACACCGTCCTCTCACCGACTCTGACGTCGTCCTCTCACGGACTCTGACACCGTCCTCTCACCGACTCTGACACCGTCCTCTCACAGACTCTGACACCGTCCTCTCACCGACTCGGACACCGTCCTCTCACCGACTCTGACACCGTCCTCTCACTGACTCTGACACTGTCCTCTCACCGACACTGTCACCGTCCTCTCACCGACTCTGATACCGTCCTCTTCCCGACTCTGACACCGTCCACTCGTCGACACTAGCCGTGTCCTCTTCCCGACTCTGACACCGTCTTCTCACCGACACTGACAGCATATTTGCACCCATCCCCACAACGTAACCCATCCTACGGCCCCATCAGACAACAATCAACTGCATTCGTTGACAATGCATTGGCTTGACGGACGATTCAAATTGTCAACAACTTGACTTGCCGCATAACAATCAACATGACATCACCAAATAAACACACATCACCAGAATTTACCCCACACAGATGTGCTACCTATTAATAATAAAATATAATTAACCATTTTAAATATATCCTAGCTTGACCTTGCGTGGTGAGGAGCCATCGTAGTGGAAATACAGTCTTCGTGAGGGCCATGAAGCACGAACCCAGGCGTCAGCATAGTGGCAACAACGTCTCTCAGTGATATCTGTGTACCATGGGTGAACCTGGCGGGCCAGGCAGACAGGGATGATCTCAGCTCTAAGTCATGGTTCACCACGTCACCATCGGAGGTCTCCAGCTATCCGCGGCCCGCCGCCTCATAGTCCCAGCATGCTGCATCCGATGAACGTGGCGACCATCACCAGCACGACGACCAGGCTGGCGGCCATCACAGAGATGGTGCCTGCAACACGAGACACGGGACGATCAGCGACGGCAGCGCCACGCCGCGGCTGCAGATTCCTAAACTCCCACGGTTATAGATGGCGCTGTATCCCGACGGTTATAGATGGCGCTGTACCCGTCCAGCATCGCCACAACTAACAGCGGATTCTAGACAATCGGCCCAACAGATATCAATCAGCCCAACAGAGAGGAAATGATCGAGGAAACCTTCACACTGTTACGATTTTTAATACATGCAATGAAAGGAGACAAAGAATGAATTTATGAAAGGCTCCCATACTTGTAGTACTCCGAAATATTCGGAAAGCAAACAGTATACTTCGCATTCCTTTTTGTATCAGACTATAAAAAAATCCCTAATTGCGCTCGAACCTGTGGTCCTCTGAAACTTTTCACAAGCAAGTGCATTCCATGTGCTCCTTTCCGCATCATGCATTAGCAATTGCCCGTGAACATGTAACAAAGTTTGGCCCATCTCTTTTCCCTACCCCAGCCGAGCGGCAACCGACCCAGCCGCGCGGACGGCAGACCCCCCCCCCCCCGAGCAGCACTTACCTCTCTGCGTCACGTGATGGATCTTGACCTGGTTGTCCACACTGATGCTGACCACACTGGCATCACTATTGCCGGTCACCGCGCGGGCCGCCTCGCCAGTGGGCAGGAACTCCAGTCCAGTGACGAACGTGTGGTGCGCGCTCGCCACCGTCTTCAGCAGCTTCAGGCTGTAGCTGATGAAGATGTGGACGGAGCCCGTCTCCATGGAGCCCACGGCCAGGAAGCGGCCGTCGTCGCTCACGGCCAGCGCCGACAGACTGCCAGACACTGTGGCCATCTTCTCCGGCACGTACGTTGTGGTGTTCCATTTGACGATGTAGCCGGGCTTGCGCGACGACGAGATCGGGTTGTGCAGCGTGTACAGACGGAAGTTGTTCTTGTCGCCCTCGACGATGCCGAACCTGAGGCACGGAGCACATAGTCAGCCTGCCCCTGATGAAAAGTGGAATGTTTTATGGCGCACCGAGTCACTGCTGAGAGTCATTTGCTACCCATGCACAGCCGGCTCGTGTTGGCCATGATCCAAGCCTAGACTTACGCGAAGATGAATACACTAGATATGTGTGAAGATGAACAAAGCCTGTCAGTGCACCGAGTTGGAGAGTACACACTGAATGACCCCGAGAACCAGTCACCGCGATACAATACATTGGCAGTGTTCCCAGCAAATGAGCGACTGTTGACCGCAGCACAGCGCCAGTGAGAAACAATGTCTCCCATGACATCCGACGTCTCCCATGACATCCGACGTCTCCCATGACATCCGACGTCTCCCATGACATCTGACACGTCTCACATGACATCTGACACGTCTCCCATGACATCTGACACGTCTCCCATGACATCTGACACGTCTCCCATGACATCTGACACGTCTCCCATGACATCTGACACGTCTCCCATGACATCTGACGTCTCCCATGACATGACATCTCCCATGACATCTGACGTCTCCCATGCCATCTGACGTCTCCCATGCCATCTGACGTATCCCATGCCATCTGACACGTCTCCCATGACATCTGACACGTCTCCCATGACATCTGACACGTCTCCCATGACATGACACGTCTCCCATGACATCTGACACGTCTCCCATGACATCTGACACGTCTCCCATGACATCTGACACGTCTCCCATGACATCTGACACGTCTCCCATGACATCTGACATGTCTCCCATGACACCTGACGTCTCCCATGACATCTGACGTCTCCCATGACATCTGACGTCTCCCATGACATCTGACGTCTCCCATGACATCTGACGTGTCCCATGACATCTGACGTGTCCCATGACATCTGACGTGTCCCATGACATCTGACGTGTCCCATGACATCTGACGTGTTTCATGACATCTGACGTGTCCCATGACATCTGACGTGTCCCATGACATCTGACGTCTCCCATGACATCTGACGTCTCCCATGACATGACATCTCCCATGACATCTGACGTCTCCCATGACATCTGACGTCTCCCATGACATCTGACGTCTCCCATGACATCTGACGTCTCCCATGACATCTGACGTCTCCCATGACATCTGACGTCTCCCATGACATCTGACGTCTCCCATGACATCTGACGTCTCCCATGACATCTGACGTCTCCCATGACATCTGACGTCTCCCATGACATCTGACGTCTCCCATGACATCTGACGTCTCCCATGACATCTGACGTCTCCCATGACATCTGACGTCTCCCATGACATCTGACGTCTCCCATGACATCTGACGTCTCCCATGACATCTGACGTCTCCCATGACATCTGACGTCTCCCATGACATCTGACGTCTCCCATGACATCTGACGTCTCCCATGATATCCCATGACGAAACCTGCCAAACAATCAGCGGTATTCCGCGCGAGTCATATAACAATAACTCCCGTCCGCATCAGTGTTGACTTCAGCCACCAAACTGACCTGCACTTTTTGAACATGTACTTGCAGCCGTCCTGCGGTGGATCAAAGTCCAGCTGGGCCGCTTTCTTTCCGTCCTTTGTATTCCAGATGTTGCATTTATTATCCTTGCCGATGCTAACGATCTGGGGAGAAAAGAATACGACAATGTAGCCGGACAAGACGTAAATGTCGTGCATATAACGACATCGCGTGAACGAACTGGTATTGACGGGATATTTTTCACAAGGCTTTAGCAGGAAGTCGCGACGCAGATCGAAAGCTGCTGAACAATGTGATGGCGTCGGAGCACATCCATGATTTATCGCTCAGCTATCATCTATCTCAGCCTGATTCCCGAGGGACTGATGTCGATATCGTCTATCTCAGCCTGATTCCCAAGAGACTGATGTCGATATCATCTATCTTACCCTGGTTCCCAATCCCGAGGGACTGATGTCGATATCGTCTATCTCACCCTGGTTCCCAGTCCCGAGGGACTGATGTCGATATCGTCTATCTCACCCTAGTTCCCAATCCCGAGGGACTGATGTCGATATCGTCTATCTCACCCTAGTTCCCAATCCCGAGGGACTCATGACGATATCGTCTATCTCACCCTGGTTCCCAATCCCAAGGGACTGATGTCGATATCGTCTATCTCACCCTGGTTTCCAATCCCGAGGGACTGATGTCGATATCGTCTATCTCACCCTGATTCCCAATCCCGAGGGACTGATGTCGATATCGTCTATCTCACCCTGGTTCCCGAGGGACTGATGTCGATATCGTCTATCTCACCCTGGTTCCCGAGGGACTGATGTCGATATCGTCTATCTCACCCTGGTTCCCGAGGGACTGATGTCGATATCGTCTATCTCACCCTGGTTCCCAATCCCGAGGGACTGATGTTGATATCGTCTATATCACCCTGGTTCCCGAGGGACTGATGTCGATATCATCTATCTCACCCTGGTTCCCAATCCCGAGGGACTGATGTCGATATCGTCTATCTCACCCTGGTTTCCAATCCTGAGGGACTGATGTCGATATCGTCTATCTCACCCTGGTTCCCAATCCCGAGGGACTGATGTCGATATCGTCCATCTCACCCTGGTTTCCAATCCTGAGGAACTGATGTCGATATCGTCTATCTCACCCTGGTTCCCGAGGGACTGATGTCGATATCGTCTATCTCACCCTGGTTCCCGAGGGACTGATGTCGATATCGTCTATCTCACCCTGGTTCCCGAGGGACTGATGTCGATATCGTCTATCTCACCCTGGCTCCTGAGGGACTGATGTCTATATCGTCTATCTCACCCTGGTCCCCGAGGGACTGATGTCGATATCGTCTATCTCACCCTGGTTCCGGAGGGACTGATGTCTATATCGTCTATCTCACCCTGGTTCCCGAGGGACTGATGTCGATATCGTTTATCTCACCCTGGTTCCCGAGGGACTGATGTCGATATCGTCTATCTCACCCTGGTTCCGGAGGGACTGATGTCTATATCGTCTATCTCACCCTGGTCCCCGAGGGACTGATGTCGATATCGTCTATCTCCTTGGTGTGAGCATTGAGGTCTCTCAGTTTGGTGAGTCCGGGGAACTTCCAGAGGCGCAGGTGTCCGTCACAGCCCCCGGTCACCAGGAATGTCCGGTCCAGACTGACTCGCACCACCTTCTGGAACGAGTCGTCCCCCTTCGAGCTGCAGCACACAGATAGACATGCCAACATAAGCATTCACACGCTACAAAATACAATGATGTGCATGATACAAAACCACAGTTAAAACCACAGTTTTGCTAACACAAAAACACAGGGGTAGGATTTGAAAAGGAACAATACAAGGAGATGCTGTCCAATTATAACATGGATGCAGTTATTTGAATACCACTATTTCCCCAGCAATAACTCATCTGAACTGTGATAGCGAAGATCCTTCAATTCTTCAATTGGGATCAATAAGAGCACTCAGTTAACGGATCAGAAAGAACGAAGCTAATACTGGAATATCATGATAAAACCGCGCTGTTTGTGGAAAAGCCAACACATTGCTCGCTGGCTGGCCCCGACAACCCGAGGTCATTACTCGCTGGCTGGCCCCGACAACCCAAGGTCATTGCTCGCTGGCTGGCCCCGACAACCCGAGGTCATTGCTCGCTGGCTGGCCCCGGCAACCCAAGGTCATTGCTCGCTGGCTGTCCCCGACAACACAAGGTCATTGCTCGCTGGCTGTCCCCGACAACCCAAGGTCATTGCTCGCTGGCTGTCCCCGACAACCCAAGGTCATTGCTCGCTGGCTGGCCCCGACAACCCGAGGTCATTGCTCGCTGGCTGGCCCCGGCAACCCAAGGTCATTGCTCGCTGGCTGGCCCCGACAACACAAGGTCATTGCTCGCTGGCTGGCCCCGACAACCCAACACATTGCTCGCTGGCTGGCCCCGACAACCCAAGGTCATTGCTCGCTGGCTGGCCCCGACAACCCAAGGTCATTGCTCGATGGCTGGCCCCGACAACCCGAGGTCATTGCTCGCTGGCTGGCCCTGACAACCCGAGGTCATTACTCGCTGGCTGGCCCCGACAACCCAAGGTCATTGCTCGCTGGCTGGCCCCGACAACCCAAGGTCATTGCTCGCTGGCTGGCCCCGACAACCCGAGGTCATTACTCGCTGGCTGGCCCCGGCAACCCGAGGTCATTGCTCGCTGGCTGGCCCCGGCAACACAAGGTCATTGCTCACTGGCTGGCCCCGACAACCCAAGGTCATTGCTCGCTGGCTGGCCCCGACAACCCAAGGTCATTGCTCGCTGGCTGGCCCCGACAACCCAAGGTCATTGCTCGCTGGCTGGCCCCGACAACCCAAGGTCATTGCTGGCTGGCTGGCCCGGACAACCCGAGGTGTGCATGGTGCCTTACTTGAAATCGGTGCGCACCGACTCCTGTTTGGTAATGTTGAATCCGATCCGTTTGTCTCCGGACGGGTGACGCCGGTTACGGAAGAAGCGGCCCTCCTGGCTGTTGCTCAGCGACTCGCTCTTCCGCCGCCTCCTGGTCTGTACAAACTTCTCTGCGGTAACACGATAACGCACACGTTAGTTAGGGCAACAGCACATAGGGATTGGCAGTCAGTACAGTACGCCTCGGCACAGGCCAAAGCATAGCAGTCTCGACGACCCTCCATACAGCCCAAACCGTCCGCACTTCACAACGGCATCCAGCTGGGAGAACTCTGAGACCACGCCATTCACAAACAGGTCAGTACACACAGGCTGCTACCGACAGCAATTCGGAAACTTTGCGTTCACGTAGCATGACTCTGGAGTGTGAAAAGGTTTGGCTGCCTTTATGCCGTACCTAGCCCGAACACGAGTGAGACCGTGCTCAGCTGTTGGGAATTACAGCCTCCTCCCAATTATCCCCCAGTCCTGAGTGGTCAGCCAGAGCCTCTCCATCTACTTCCTAGTCCTGTCCCGTCACTGAGCCTGGCCGGGCAGCATGTGCCCCTCGTTTCACTCGCCCGTCCACGGCACTGACTCCAGTCAGGCAGCACGAGTCTGCCCAACCCCCTCTCATTGACCTTCGTCAGGCAGGACGTGTCCTCGTTATCCTCCAGCCTCCCAATCCGACCCCCCCCCCCCCCACAAACACACACTAACCCTGATCGGGCAGCACGTGACCCTCTTTATCCTCGTCCACCAGTTTGCGGCTGATCTGGTAGAGCTGGAGGTCGTCGTCCAGCCCGGCGGCCAGCATCTCGCGCTGGCCGTGCGAGAAGGCGGTGCAGTTCATGATGGCGCGGTCGCCGGTCTCGTGCCAGGCCACCTCCTCCGCTTCCGTCTGACGTCCCGAGTAAGTCAGCTCGAATATTTGCTGCCGGGGCGGGCGAGACGACGATTAGTCACAGGTGGATGTCAGATCACATGCGACAGAGCTGACAGGCTGACAGACAAACTGACAGGATGACTCTGTACTGACAGACAGGCTGACAGACAAACTGACAGGATGACTGTGCTGACAGACAGGCTGACTGACAAACTGACAGGATGACGCTGTACTGACAGACAGGCTGACAGACAAGCTGACAGGATGACTCTGTACTGACAGACAGGCTGACAGACAAACTGACAGGATGACTCTGCACTGACAGACAGGCTGACTGACAAACTGACACGATGACTCTGTACTGACAGACAGGCTGACAGACAAACTGACAGGATGACTCTGTACTGACAGACAGGCTGACAGACAAACTGACAGGATGACTGTACTGACAGACAGGCTGACTGACAAACTGAAACGATGACTCTGTACTGACAGACAGGCTGACAGACAAACTGACAGGATGACTCTGTACTGACAGACAGGCTGACAGACAAACTGACAGGATGACTCTGCACTGACAGACAGGCTGACTGACAAACTGACACGATGACTCTGCACTGACAGACAGGCTGACTGACAAACTGACAGGATGACTCTGTACTGACAGACAGGCTGACAGACAAACTGACAGGATGACTCTGTACTGACAGACAGGCTGACAGACAGGCTGACAGACAAACTGACAGGATGACTCTGTACTGACAGACAGGCTGACAGACAAACTGACAGGATGACTCTGTACTGACAGACGGAGTCAGCCTCATTGACGTTTGGACGTCAGCCTGAAAGTTCGCCGACGAAAAAGGCCGTGCTTCGGTTGGAAAGATGCTCGCTAGAGCTCTGACGTCCGGGTTAATGAGGCCGAGGGACACGACTGGGTTAATGAAGAGCCGCTGTTAACTGCTGTTGGACTGAGAGATGCCCGGGTTAGAAGGGTGTCAGCTGAAATATATGCTGTGTGAAAGTGTGGTGTATGGGTAAGAAATAGGTATGTAATTGTATGTAATGTAAGAAATATATAGGACAACACACATTCCAGAATATAGGGGTGTACACTGTGCATGTGATGCAGCCTGAGAAAAGAAAACAACTGAAGAGGGCTAATGTGCTGAGGAGTATGATTATGACAAACCAAATCAGCCAACAGACAACATTATCTTGCTGGTGGTTCAGCAACTAGATATAACAGCACTATGCAATAAAACTACCTACTTGTGAACTACCTCAAACTGTATTCAAACTCAAGCATAAGAAGCATTAAAAGAATCACGACACATCACGGACTAAATAAATACAAATGACACCTAATACATATCCCACAAGCTGGCTAAGATACAAAATACTCACAAATCCATTTGCCACTCCGGTTTTGGCTGATCCGCCTCCACCAGCCACAAGAATATGCTGCCCAGAAAGTGCCTTGATGGTGTACAATGGAAACGAGACCTTGGCCAGCAACTCTCCAGTGGGATTCTCATCCTTATCAGACATGCCTGGCTTCTGAATCAGTGACTGATTTTCTGTCTGCACCTGTAATATCTGCAAACATTGGATACAGTCTGAATCATTGGTGTCACCACAACGCTTATGATGGGGAAGTAACTCTGCCTGGCAGACACTAGGTGCCCTAAATATATTTTACTGTGAATAAGGAAACTATATTTTATCAAAACAAAAACATAGACTAAGTATTGAGGCTTGCGCCTGATTTCGTGGAGAAACTGGGCGGAGCCGCTCCAACGGGCCGTCCGCATCTGGTGCACATGGACGGACGTTGACCTGTCGATATTGGCGATCGGTGGCGGGTACCCCCGCTCCCTGTACCAGCCGGTGGCGGCCTGGGCGCTGCCAGAGTAGCCGTCGACCTGTCGATATTGGCGATCGGTGGCAGGTACCTCCGCTCCCTGTACCAGCCGGTGGCGGCCCGGGCGCTGCCAGAGTAGCCGTCGACCTGTCCATATTGGCGATCGGTGGCAGGTACCTCCGCTCCCTGTACCAGCCGGTCGCGGCCTGGGCGCTGCCAGAGTAGCCGTCGACCTGTCCATATTGGCGATCGGTGGCAGGTACCTCCGCTCCCTGTACCAGCCGGTCGCGGCCCGGGCGCTGCTAGAGTAGCCCGGCCTTTCTCTGGCTGCGCGCTCCCTGGCCCCCCGGCGGGTCGCCGCTCCGTACATGGTCGGCACGTCTAGCGGTGCTGAGTCCTCCGCCATGGCCGCCGCCTCCCTCGCCAACGCGTCGTCGCCATCGGGTGGCTCGTCGCTGGACATTTACACATATTTTTGGTCCGCTCTATTGAACGGCCCCCACACCAGGTTCCCGTATTTTCAAGCTGAGGGCACACGAGCGTCTCTAACAGTAGAGGGATGGTCGGCTCATTTAAAGGGAAATAATGACCTTTTTCCACAAAAATGGAGTTAGCACTTGAAATCGCCAGACGAGACCAAAATATATTGTAAATTCATCACATTTTGCATGAAAACTTTCCTACCGAAAGATATTTCAAGTTAAAGTTGATAAGCGTTCCACACTTTTAACGACCGGTACTTGCAAGTACTTTTGGTCCTCATCAAACTGCGGGCTTTTCCCGTATTGTTTTTTTACGCAATGGAGTGGAAAATATATTGTGCGTTCTGCTTGTTGTGATTATATGCCCGGCGGTCTTCTAAAACTAACAGCGATTGGAAAAAGTGGCAATAAAATCGGAAGCTCATCGATGCACATCAACGGCGGCATAGTTAGTGGTTGCGACCCTCAATTTTTGAAAATAAATTCATTTGTTTTCAACATTAGGAGTATTGTATAATTTGTCTGTGGCTGTATATAACACTATGCTTTATATTATCATGACAAATAAAAAAAATCCCAAAAAAACTAACAAACAATAACACAAAACTGGCAATTAAATCGGAAGCTCATCGATGCACATCGACGGCGACCTATTTAGCGTCGGCGATTTATTTACAAAGCATTGTCATGCTTCTCGGCGCACTTAACCATTGTGGAGAGTTGTTGCTAGTAGCGCTTTCGTTCTCCATGGCAACCAGGCGTGAGCCAATGAAAAGCCAGAACGTATTCCCTCTCTGGCTTTTGATTGGCTGACGCCTGGTTGCCATGGAGAACGAAAGCGCTACTAGCGTGTGTCCGAGCAGCGCTCAGTTTGATCGGAAATGTCACAGAGCCTCCAAAAATGCCGCAATGGATGTAAACAATGGTAGGGAAGGGCGAATTTGTCAATGACCTTCATGAAGTACACAAGGTACTTGTTTGGTATTTTTCCCAAACTTACAACTTCGAATTTGGGAATAATTTTATTTAATTCTTAAATTTAAATAAAATAATTTTAAAACCATAGCGGTAGCCTAAGAAATTGTTGCTAACAAAATCAAAAGGCCATTATTTCCCTTTAACAGCGCGAACGAGCGACGAATGATTATACAGACGAATTATGTGATACGTTAATGCAGCAGGTTGATATTTTGTCACCGCCAAAGTGGTGTTGCCACTGCATGGCTTGGACAAGGTTCACCTGTGGAATATGTGATGTAATATAAGTACTTTTCCTTGAATTTGAAGTAGAAACATACAAATGCATTGTTTGCATGAATGAGACAAACATGATGTGGATACACATGTTGTAGTGGTGACTGTAGCATCCGGATCAGGTTTTCAGCAGTGATTTTGGATGATTTTGTTGTAATATGATTGCAACTATGCTCCCCTAAGTGTATTCCACATTGCTAAATGAGACACTCCAGTTGTACACATTGGCCACTAGCCACTGAAACACTCCATTAGCCACTCCATTAGCCACTCCATTAGCCACTAGCCACTCCATTAGCCACTAGCCACTTCTGCCAACAATGCAACTAAATTCTAGGACTTAAATGATTTTCCAACCCATATGATGAATGCCTGGAGCCAAACACCTGCTAATATCTGGTCTATGTAGCCTGCCATGCTCTTTCAAACTTAAGTTCAGAACAGTGTCCTAGCATTGAGAAATTTGGGTGGAAAATGACACTGTATGGATACTGTATTTGTCCACTCTTTTTACAAGTTTTACTGTGAACTTCAACTCCTTATTTCTACATGTATAGGATAATTGGAACCCTGATACTGATTTATGGCTGTAATGATAGGGGCAGTCTGTGGAGGGAAAGACAGGCAAGAATTGCTGCCATAGGTAATAACTAATTCTGGAGAGTAAGCAATTGAGTATTGATAAAGCCTAGTATATATGTTTTTGGGTTGAATTTCCACACTTTATACTTATTTTTAGCCATAATTTTCCACTACATACCCCAGCTCCAAAGCAATCCTAGAACCCTGGTTCAGAAAGGGAGATTGATTGAGAACCAGCTTGAACCCTTCCCTCTTCCTTCATTCAGAGGCATATTTGTATGTATTAATTATTATTGATAACCAATCACCATGATGTCCATGTTATGCTTGTGTATTTGTGTGTCAATATCAACAATAGCTGAAAGGCCACAGCACATGAATCATTTGGGTGCAACTTCAGTAACGTACCTCCCAAGTTTATCGTAGTCTTGAGGTCCCTAATAGAAGAAGAAAGTATTATTACAACAGACAGAGAAGTGTACCAGTAATACCAAAGCTATGACATCACCAATATTAACATAATCAAACCTGACCTAGCCTTTACAGCAATCACAGTTGCAGGTACCCACGTTTATAACGCTCCACTTGCATTCACTCCCTGCACTGCTGCCACCAGACCCCCCCCCCCCCCTCCCGACCATCTCATAGATAAAACCCATGTCTACAAGATGGTCTGGGGGTGACAGACCCCCAGTAGGGCTACAGTGCAACAAGCGAATGTGAACAGAGTGTTCTAAATGTGGATCCCTGCAACCGTAATTGCTGTAAAGGTTAGGTCAGGTTTGATTATGTTATTATTGGTGACATAGCTTTGGTATTGTATTGTATTGTATTTAACGACTTCAGGCCATCCACACACATTGTGGCTATTCCTAGCCCGGCGTCACAAAACATAAAATAGTAGGTATTTGGGGAAACAGGGAGTAGACATTCATACTCAGATACATACCGGATAAAGCAATGGTTCATGGCTTACAAAACTATGCATCAACACAAAATAGACATAAACTGGTAATGTGAAAACAATAGCACAGACAAAGCATGGCTGCCACACGTTCGTTTATTCGTTTATTAGTTATAAAACAACCACAGGCCGAAGCCCACTTACGGCTGTAGTCAAAACACACAACACACGCATCCTCATACATTCATGCATTCATACCTAAGACATGATGACAATGACAATAAATAAGTGAATCCTGCTACCCTACGCAAAAGTAGGGCAAGGGACTAAAAAGTCAGCACCGCTGCCCCGCCAATGGGAATCAATAACTGCCTTCACAGCATGCAAACTTAAAAGCTTGCGACTTAAAAGCAGTTGAACAAAATAAATTGGTCTCTGGCATTTCCTGGATAAATCTGTTACAGGTCGCTGGTAGCCGCGATAAAAAGCTGTTCCGTACCGAATTCACCCTACCACCCGGCACACGAAACAATCCAGTGTGTCTCGTGCGTCGAGTGGGAACAGACAGGTGAAACATTGACACTAGATGTCCACAGTCAAGGCGGCCACGAAGTACCGAATGCAAAAATCTTATGTCGGCTTGGATGAAACGAGCTTTGATGGACTGACATTTAAAATGTTTCAGCAGCGAAGAATAGTCCAAGGCGGGACAACGGCGCTGGTTTGTACATCCTAACCACATAAGAAACCTGTGTTGCAGACGCTCGAGGCGTTTTAAGTGGGTTGCTGCGGCTCCAGACCAGATAATACTACCATATTCAATCACGGACCTCACATGGGCGTTATACGCTGACAAAATTGCGGGGTGATTGAAATCTAGGCGGCGAGAGCATGGAGACATTTGTACACTACGCATGAGCAAACCGAGCATGCGGTTGGCCTTGCCTACGGTTGCATCTACATGGTTAGTTTACACCTCAGCCTTTCATGTACACCTGCAAGCTCCGTTTAAATGAGGCTGGCCTCAGACCAGTCAGTTCGGTCAGTAAACTGTTGTAAAGATGAGGGACTCAGTAGGAAACTGACGTCTACCGGCTTCAGTGCAGATGAGAAGTATATGGAACTGTTTGTCCTGTTGTGTGCACCTATTGTGATGTGCAGCATTTTGGTTAAATAGTGAGGCCAGAAATGCAGGTTCCTCCCACCACCGTGCACGTTGGGCCAAAGTGAGTGATATTCTGATAGCTGTATGGAGGTGAACCACCCTGGGCCACTCAAAATTTCCAAAATATGGTCAAATTTATGCCCTCCAGATACCAATCACTCTTCGGAGCTGCCCGTGATTTCTGTCTGAGCAGTTGCCAAAAACGGTTATACAGTAACGTAGTGTGACATAACCAAACTGTGTACGATAGTAGGAACCATGTTTCGCGGAAGATAATGCTGAATGTGACTGAGTCCAATCAGTAGCCTGAAGCATTTCCAGACATGCGCAATGTGAGCGTCCCACGACAGGCACAGGTCAAAAATCACGCCCAGGTTTTGCACTGTGCATTCCGGACCAATAGTCTCCCCACAGAAACATATCTTAGCGTTGTTCGGACACACGCTAGCGGCCGCTAGTAGCGCTTTCGCTCTCCATGGCAACCAGGCGTCAGCCAATGAAAAGCCAGAATGGGAATACGTCATGATAGGAACAGTGGACCCTGCGGAGAGGTTATTTCTGCTAGTGGAAAATCGCAGAAGCGGCGAAAGCGCTAGCAGATGTGTTTCAATAGTGGTGCATGAGACAAATCAAACTGAAATGAAAACGAAATGAAATGTGATGTGCCCCTGAAGCAGTCTGGAAGTGCTTCTGTGAGTTCTGTCTGTTTCCTGCTGCATCTGTTTTTGTGATGTAATTGTGACGTCAGCTAGCGAAAAGCGCTAGTAGCGTGTGGCGAACAGCGCTCTTGATTGGTGGTACGTTACAGAGGTTCTGCCGGCTGCTGAACACCACCAACTGCGTTTTGGAAGCATTTACTTTTAGACAGTTCGCTCTGAACCACATGTCAAGGGAGGAGAGGGAGCGTTCCATGCGATCAACCAGTGCACTGATGTAATCTTACCTGCCGGATACTAGTATCTGCATGTCATCAGCGTACTGAATAACATGTGCCTCAGGAACAAAGTAGCTCAAGTCGTTGGCGAACACACTGTACAACGGCCTGAGGGCCGAACCCTGGTAAATGCCTATACTGTTTGAAAGCGGCTGGGACAGGTACTTGTGTCCGGAGCTGGCATCAGCGATGCTGAGGTATTACTGGTACACTTTTCAGTCTGTCATAGTAATACCATCAGCTGACTACTCTTCTTCTATTACAGACCTCAAGATTACAATAAACTGGATAGGTGTGCTACTGAAGTATAGGGTAAACTGCTGTAAATCCATGGACATGTCCTAACCTCAGACTTTTTGTACAATCAGAATGTAAACAATAGGTATTGATGCACTAAAGAATAAAGCTGATGCACTGTGCATCAGTATCGTCTGCATTCTGATAGCATGAAAAGTCTGAGGTTAGGATGTCAACATGTCCCAAGATTGGACTTTTATCCTACATCACCGCTGCAAAATTGTTGCTCGATTATTCATATGGAGCTCCTCGGAAGTAAACAAATAAACAATGTTTGAAAATAATAACAGAAATGGGAAACATTACAAACTATCAACTACCATCCAAACATACCTACCAAACCAATTCCAAAAATTGAAATCCTCAAGCGAAACACACCTACCCAAATTGTATTGTTATTGGTGATTGTGTGCCCGAACTTGAACTGAAACAGCAGTCACAGTTGAAGTTGAACCACGGTCCTAGAAGAATAAGTCGAGCCGAACCTATTTTGATTTGTATTGCCTTGAGTCGAACCAGCCTTCTTGTTATTGATGGGTTAGGGCAGGGTGATAGAGGACGGTTAGGGCCTAAGTTATTAGTTAGTTAGTTAGATATTTATTAAGTTACCTTGGGTTAGGGCGCGTAAGTCGAACCAGCTGAACAAGCCGAATACCTTTCTAACGGGGGGGTCCAAAGTCTATATGGCAGCACGGCGTACATTTTCCTACTAGGCCATAGGGTTCCATGTTAAAAAGCCATTTTACGGGCCCACGGCTTTTTTTACCTGCAACCGATATGACAATAAAAAGTAGCTAGAAATGAAGCGTGAACATTTTTCTTTCGATTTCCGGGTTCAAAAGTGTACGCCGTGAGGTTCGTTTTCGAGCTATTAAGCATCTCGTGAACCCATGCAGATCGAGCGATGGCCAAGCGCGGGTTCGAATCCCGCTGCAGACAACAATTTTTCAATTCGACGGAATGAGGAAACGACGTGAAAAGTCAGACTGTAGCCTTTTGGAAATATTATATTATTGCTAATGATCTCATGATATCAACTAAATAATTAATGTATCATATATTCATTAATGCATTTATTATTTAGTTATTATCATGTGAGAAGACCATTAGTAATGCAATAATATTAAATATAGGTATCGTACGTGATTAGGAATATCATATTTTAGGCAACATACTGTGGCAAAATATCCGATCTAGACATCAGTATTCTTAATTTGCACTATATATATATATATATATATATATATATATATATATGTATATATATATATATATATATATATATATATATATATATATATATATATATATATGTATATATATATATATATATATATATATATATATATATATATATATATATCTATCTCTATCTCTATCTCTATCTCTATCTCTATCTCTATCTCTATCTCTATCTCTATCTCTATCTCTATCTCTATCTCTATCTCTATCTCTATCTCTATCTCTATCTCTATCTCTATCTCTATCTCTATCTCTATCTCTATCTCTATCTCTATCTCTATCTCTATCTCTATCTCTATCTCTATCTCTATCTCTATCTCTATCTCTATCTCTATCTCTATCTCTATCTCTATCTCTATCTCTATCTCTATCTCTATCTCTATCTCTATCTCTATCTCTATCTCTATCTCTATCTCTATCTCTATCTCTATCTCTATCTCTATCTCTATCTCTATCTCTATCTCTATCTCTATCTCTATCTCTA
>JAXIVJ010003450.1:0-47500 GCA_036785665.1 Chirona hameri | reverse complement strand
TACTAAAAAAAGCTTTGGAGTACCCAGTGTTCTATTGCCCTGCCTTTCTAAGGATACTGGCAATGATACGTCGTCCTCTTGCATATGTACTGCTAATTTTTCCCAATGACGTCAAAGTAATTTCGGGCAACCGTGGCATCAATTGTTCAGGATCTCACTAACAAGTGTGCACTTGCTAGTACAGCCAATGTACCTTTAGCTTGACTTCGAGCAATAGTAATTGTAATGCTCGGCTTCGGCTACGGTCGTACAAATATTTTAGGCATGTAATATGCAATATTCAGACCTTTTGATTGCCTTATTTATTAATAGTACCGAGCTGGTGCGAAATAAATCGTTGTTATTATTATTCAGTTACTATAAATAAAAAAAATGGAAACTGCCCCCCAAAAAATATAACGGAATTTTTACATTTAAATTCAATACATTTGAGGGAATGAGTATGGATGAATATGTTACACAAATTGAAGAAAAGTAAAATGAGACAAAGAGAATGAACAATCTTATTCGTACAAGACTGAGTTACTATGGTACTTTTGGGGTACTTGTGACGTCATACAGCATATATTGTCACCAACAATACAGAGAAGTTATGACGTATCTTTTCTTATGTATACATTTATGGCGCTGCTAATACATAATAATATTTAGGGCGCGTTCTAGGCATCGATTCCCGCGGAGATTCCAGGGAATCGCCGGGAAAGTGCGTTCTTGCTTGTTTTCCGTGCCTTTGATTCCCGGGAATTCCGCGCAGAAACGGGGAATCAGGAAAGCTGTCGCGTATATACATCGGACAACTGATTTACGCCGTAGGGTATTTAGTGGGATATTTAGCCCTGCAAAATACCTCATGGCCGTGGGGGAAACGGCCATATCTCAACCAAGGATTTCTACTACCGCTGCGAACTTTACGCCTACGATCATCCGTTCCGGAGATCGGATGGAACAGCAACCCGCCGACGCCTGGGGTGCGTTCGGTCACACGACGAATTCGCTCTGACGAATCTAACGCATTCGTTCTTCGACGAATTCACTGTCTCGTGCGTTCTGGAACAGTAATAGCAACCTCCCGACCACTGGTTTACAAAATTTGCGGTCCACACAGTGAATTCGCTCGTTTGCTAATTCGTCCTATTGCCGAACGCACCCTTATTCAAAACTAGCAGAATAAAGTCTGAACACCAAATATTCGGATGGTACCGCCGAATTTAGTGAGGTATGCGTAAAATCGATGGACAATTTTTTTTTGTTGTTGTTGAAACTTGAAGGTATATACTACAATAATTGTAATACAATGAAAAACAAAAGCATTATAACACGGTTACAAATACAAAAGCAAAAAGCTTTTTGTGACGTCACTTATTCCATTTCGAGCATCATGGTTCTAGAAGAAATATGTAGAGGCCTTGTGCATATTCCAAGGCCATAAGTGGCCCAGGCGCCTTCCCTTTGCACTTTGTTCTTTAGGCGCAGATTGAGATCTCCCGTATTTGTGTGGTATTGGCGGTGTAATTTTGTCTGTATTTAGTGTTTTTTGGCAGTGATTCATCAATCATTTGTGTTACACACATTGTATACAGTTATGGCATGTGATAGTGACGTCGAAATTATTGAGGATGCTGGGAACAACAAGGGAAACAAGATCAAGAAGGGAAATCAAAGTGAAATCAAGATGGAATTGGACGGAGATGATGACGATGTTATGATCATCGAGTCCATGGAGGATAATGTACTTTCACACGAGGAGCAACTGGAAAAGAACAAAAAGTAAGTACACTGCTGATCTATTTATTGTTTGAATTCAGTAAGTACCTACCTACAACTTACGGTAATACTTTATTAACGCACCTCCCCAGTGTATCGTAGTCGAGGTACTTATTGGAAGAAGAACTAGCCAGTTACTGTATATTTGATTGCAGAGTGAAAATGCAGTCAAATAATTTTGTGAGCTGGTGATTGACCTGCAAGGTCACATTGTGGTGGCGGCCACTGCAGCTGACCTTCGGTCTCAAATACAAGTCCTGCATTCCGCCAGGAACGGAGGTTTAGTGAGAGCGTGAGGGTTTAGTGGTCAACTTGTGTTTTCACTGCAATGAAATATACTGTCAGCTGACTAATTCTTCTTCTAATCAGTTGGGCACACTGTGGTATCAACGTTTCATTTTTTGATACATATCCATTTTTGGAACAAACTTCCAAAAATAGAAACACTTGATGTGTGTTTCAAAAATAGAAACAATTTGTTTCCATATTTGGAAACACAAGATGCAGCAACACTTGTTCGCAAGCTGCACACTCATGATCTCATCCACAAATCAAGCGAATGCCACCAATCAACAGCCCACATTTGAATCCATCACTTCAAAGTTGAACAGGGAATCCAATGTTGAACAGCACCACACAAGCAGATTTTCTCCAACTATTGAAAGTAATAATTTATGTTCAGTGCTGGTATGGTTGTGAAGATTTAAACTTTATTCATACTTGATGCAGTTCATTTTAAATAATTTAATATTCACTGGCAAGTGGCAATTTTTAATTTTGTATCTTTTCTATTTTTGGAACACTTGTCATCAAGCGTTTCTATTTTTGGAAGTTTGTTAAAAAATGGATACATATCCAAAAATGAAACGTTGATACCACAGTGCGCCCGACTGTAATAGGTACCTCATACTACAATAAACTGGGGAGGTGCGTTACTGAAGTATTACCCAACTTACGGTATTAGTTCAGTAATTCACCTTCCCAGTTTATGGTGTTCTTGAGGTCTCTAATATAAGGAGAGTAGTCAGCTGATGGTAATATTAAGACAGACTGAAAAGGGTATCAGTGGGGCTGGCGTCACTGTCAGGGCCGGTGTCACAAGAAAATAAAGGTTCAAGGTTACTATCACTGTTGTTGGTCTGGAGTCATATGGAAGCCTGTTTGATGTCACCAGATATTTATTTACGGCAGTCTACCAGATGGTCTGGGGGCGACAGCCCCCCAGTAAGGCTGCAGCGCAGAGAGGGAATGTGAGCTGAACATTCTAAATGTGGGTCCCTGCAACTGTAATTGCTGTAAAGGTTAGGTCAAGTTTAATTATGCGTCATTTTTGGTGACGTCATAGCTTTGGTATTACTGGTACACTTTTCTGTTTGTTGTAATACTAATAATACTTTCTTCTATTAGGGACCTCAAGAACACCATTAACTGGGTAGGTGAATTACTGAACTATTACCCAACTTACAAGACCAATGCCTAACATCTCAATTTCTGAGGATGTCTCATGTCATGTAGGTATGCCTCTGTTCGTGGTCATGTTGTGTGTCCTCATCCTGCTTTTGAATCCTCACACTGCTATGGCCGGAGCACACATAGCTCACCTGTTTGGTTTCCCTGTTTAGCTTCCATAGGATGTTAAAGGAGGTTAAGGTGTATGGAGTAACATGGAATTGGACATGTCAAAACAGCTGATGCTTCATGCTATTGGTGTTCTTTAGCATGTTGGTAGGTATTGTCTACTCAGCCAAAAGCATGAAAAAGTTTGGTGTTTTGATGTGTCTGTGATTACTGTTGTTTGCCCTATAGGTAAACAACCTTGTCAACCTTAGTGGGCAACCTAGTCAATCAGTTGCATGCCAACCCTGGACAGTGGAAAATAAATATTAATTCTTTGGTTCTGTTATGGGTAGGTAGGACTTGAAAGGTGTGTCTGCATGGTGTTGAGCCTGTTGTAAAGAGAAACCCTCCTGTGTTTTATGATGAAAACCAACATTCAAGATAATCAACCCAATGTACAGATGCGTTCAAGAGCAACATGGAGAGTTGGCATTGTTAGTGGAGATGCAAGGTGTTGTTGATAGTGGAGATGCAAGGTGTTGTTGATAGTGGAGATGCAAGGTGTTGTTGGTAGTGGAGATGTAGGGTGTTGTTGATAGTGGAGATGCAAGGTGTTGTTGATAGTGGAGATGCAAGGTGTTGTTGATAGTGGAGATGCAAGGTGTTGTTGATAGTGGAGATGCAAGGTGTTGTTGATAGTGGAGATGCAAGGTGTTGTTGATAGTGGAGATGTAGGGTGTTGTTGATAGTGGAGATGCAAGGTGTTGTTGATAGTGGAGATGCAGGGTGTTGTTGATAGTGGAGATGCAAGGTGTTGTTGATAGTGGAGATGTAGGGTGTTGTTGATAGTGGAGATGCAAGGTGTTGTTGATAGTGGAGATGCAAGGTGTTGTTGTATGTATGTATGTATGTATTTATTTACATTCTTGAGCAATCCACACACGGCGTGGCGATTACCGCTGTTGATAGTGGAGATGCAAGGTGTTGTTGATAGTGGAGATGCAAGGTGTTGTTGATAGTGGAGATGTAGGGTGTTGTTGATAGTGGAGATGCAAGGTGTTGTTGATAGTGGGGATGCAGGGTGTTGTTGATAGTGGAGATGCAAGGTTTTGTTGATAGTGGAGATGTAGGGTGTTGTTGATAGTGGAGATGCAAGGTGTTGTTGATAGTGGAGATGCAGGGTGTTGTTGATACTTGATAGTGGAGATGCAAGGTGTTGTTGATGCTTGATAGTGGAGATGCAAGGTGTTGTTGATAGTGGAGATGCAGGGTGTTGTTGATAGTGGAGATGCAAGGTGTTGTTGATAGTGGAGATGCAAGGTGTTGTTGATAGTGGAGATGCAAGGTGTTGTTGATAGTGGAGATGCAAGGTGTTGTTGATAGTGGAGATGCAAGGTGTTGTTGATAGTGGAGATGCAAGGTGTTGCTGATAGTGGAGATGCAGGGTGTTGTTGATAGTGGAGATGCAGGGTGTTGTTGATAGTGGAGATGCAAGGTGTTGTTGATAGTGGAGATGCAGGGTGTTGTTGATTGTGGAGATGCAAGGTGTTGTTGATAGTGGAGATGCAGGGTGTTGTTGATTGTGGAGATGCAGGGTGTTGTTGATAGTGGAGATACAGGGTGGTCGACCAATGGAAAAACTACCAGAGGAAGTTGTGTCTGCTGAAACAATTTAAGGTCAATTTGGAGAAATTCCAAGCCAGATGAGACACAATTCCTCCTTGACCCCCTGAACCTGGATATGGGCACTGAAATAGACCATGTCTAATCTAGCCCATAACACAAACCTAAACCTAAACCTAAGGTAAATCAACCAGGATTGATGACTAAGCCCTGACATTGTTGATGTTGATAGGCTGGGCATACCCATGTTGAACAACACCAAAAAATGAGAGAAACTACACTGACTTGTCTGGTGGAACCCTTGTTTGTATAGTGTTTATGGCAATCAGTATTACCAATTTGTGTTGATTGATAATATACATTAAATTAGCTTGTGACATGGCATTGGTACTGGCATGGACAGGGATCCCAGGACAGACCCCAGAACAGATCCCAGAACAGATCCTAGGACAGACCCCAGGACAGATCCCAGGACAGATCACAGGACAGATCCCAGGACAGATCCCAGGACAGATCCCAGGACAGATCCCAGGACAGACCCCAGGACAGATCCCAGGACAGATCCCAGGACAGATCCCAGGACATATCCCAGGACAGATCCCAGGACAGATCCCAGGACAGATCCCAGGACAGATCCCAGGACAGATCCCAGGACAGATCCCAGGACAGATCCCAGGACAGATCCCAGGACAGATCCCAGGACAGATCCCAGGACAGATCCCAGGACAGATCCCAGGACAGATCCCAGGACAGATCCCAGGACAGATCCCAGGACAGATCCCAGGACAGATCCCAGGACAGATCCCAGGACAGATCCCAGGACAGATCCCAGGGCAGATCCCAGGACAGATCCCAGGACAGATCCCAGGACAGACCCCAGGACAGATCCTAGGACAGATCCCAGGACAGACCCCAGGACAGATCCTAGGACAGATCCCAATTCCCAGACCTGGATCCATGATCCAAGAAGGTCTCCACAAAACAAAATGACATGAGATGTTACACATAATGTTGAACTACAATGATGCTAATAATTACAGTATTACAGTAGGTAAAATGGTGACATCCCCAGTATAATATTGTGCAACATGACAAGCATATCCATTAAGCTTTGTAGCATGACTTGATACAACTTTGCATTCAGGTTGAGACATTCAATGTAATGGTGTGAGTGTTTTGTTCCAAAGTTTTAAGTTTTACTTGCTCTCTAATGTCAGCATCTATCTTGGAATGTGTTTTGTCTTGAAGAGATAACTTGGCAGTAGAGTTGGCAGTCGCAGCATCTTTGAGAAGTCTCTACAGCCTTGTCTTTGAGAAAGCACATCTCAGGAGGCTCACTCCGGCACCTTCAGCATTACGCGGGAGGGTCCCATCCAACACCAGCCTCTGATTGGTCGTGACGTCAACGGTACATAACTTTTGCTGGCCGGCATGATCAGGCCGGCATGATGGCCGGCATGCCAACTGTTACTGGTGGGGGCTGATACAGCCCCACCAGTAAAAGTTGGTAGCACTCAGGTGTTTGGGCGTTAAAAACTTACTACACCATAGGGTGCCCATGTTAAATCGATGATTTTCTGACGAGGCTGGCTCGTAACCTATGGTACATAGTTTACATCCTACTGCTGGAACAGATAGCTACAAGCCTTAGCTACAACGTTTCCATTTATCATTTTTCGATATTCCGGGCGTAAAGGGGATAAATGGGCTTGTGGGTTAAAACATGTCAGAACAATCGCTGACCGCTTCCAAATGCTACTACAGTACTGAAATATACACTACTTCGACTACTACTTCGTAGTAGAATTTAATATGGCCGCTTCCGAATGCTACTACATGTACTGCAAATACACTACTTTGACTACTAATTCATATATTTGCTGGCGTTTAATGAAATAAATAAAGATATAATCTATGGAAATACAAGTTATTGATAGCAAACAATACCTTTAATTATCATCGACAAAAAAACTACGATACAAATTATATCTTGTCTAATTCGTTTGCGCGTTACATTCCTTACTGTTCTACCCGTTGTTCTATTACCCTGGGCTGATAGGGCCTTGTTGGAGACGTCTCAGATGTGATCCAAACCGGCAGTCTTTTCTCTTTCATTCGCGACATTGACTGTCCGGTGATATACTCTGGTCAGTAACTAAATAAGTACCGGTTATGGGCGCAAAATAACCGAGGAGTTGTCGCGCCCAAAAACCCCAATTAACTAATTAAAGAGTTGGCAGTCCTCCCAGCCTCAACCCTTCTCCGACTGAGGAATTTCTGCATGGCTACCAGCATCAAATGCAGAAGGCGCAATTGGACAAAGTGGTATGGCACACCTTTACCTACCTCTGCAACAAGTTCAGCTTTCTCATTCTATGATTTCTCTGTGTTTGCATTGTTTGGTCATGTCATTTGTGAGTGGGACGTCGTGGGCCAACAACGCGCCACACTCGCATACCGTGACGCGGCTGCTTTTGGATGTTGCAATTGTACTCCTCGTGTTATGTGTGGTCGGGTTGCGGCGGGGTGAGTTGTGGCGCTGGCGCGTGTCGTGGCCCGGATATGCAAGATGAGCCTGAGTCAGCTCAGGGTCGGCGTCCGGCGGCGGCGCGCCGGGCGGCGGCGGCTCGCGGTGGCCACGGTTCGTTGGAAGGGTTCGGAGGGCTCAAACTACGGGAGATGCACCATTGGAAAGCTCAGCTCACGCAGAATTCGGTGATGCACATTTTTCACAAATCTGTCTGGGGCTTTTTTTAATATAGATTTTGTCCGAATTCGCGCCCCTTTCGTTTGGCCAGGACTATCGCGTATGGTATGGCACAAATGCAGACCAATGGCATGTCTACCGATTCGTCATGCTCTGCACGATAAGGTCTCATAGAATGAAAAGCCATTAGATGGTTTGGTTGGTTGCACGGATGCATCAAAGCCAAGCACTCCCGGTGTCGGCACTACGGCGCACTCCTGCCCGCGCCTCACGCGCAGAATCGCCCCTCGCGACAGGCGAGCTGAGCACTGCGCGCCGCCGACCCGGCTTGCGGAGCGGGAGCTCGGCCATTCACGGACACACGGTGCATCGCTTGTTGAAAACCCTAGCTCTGTCCACTAGTTCAGCTATTTAACGAGATCGTGACACATTTCCAGCCACATCCGATCACTACACATGGCACTTTTAGACAATTGTATGCACTATATTTGCCAAACGTAGCCTCTGACCGGGACTGGCCGCCGGCCCGGCACGGCCAACTCCGTGGCTGTACACGATGTGACGTCAGAGGTCACAGCGCGGCCGCCGCGGGTCCTGACCCTGACCGGCCAACCGGCCGGCGGCGGCCGCGCTGTGACCTCTGACGGCACATTGTGAACAGCCTCGAAGTTGGCCATGCCGGGCCGGCGCCCAGTCCCGATCAGAGGCTACGTTTGGCAAATATGGTGCATACAATTGTCTAAAAGTACCATTTGTAGCGATCGGAGGTGGCTGGAAATTTGTCACGATCTCCTTGAATAGCTGAACTAGTGGACAGAGCTAGGGTTTTCAACATGCGATACACCGTTTGTCCGTGAATGGCCGAGGTCCCGCTCCGTAAGCCGGGTCGGCGGCGCGCAGTGCTCAGCTCGCCTGTCGCGAGGGGCGATTCTGCGTGTGTGGCGCGGGCGGGAGTGCGCCTTAGTGCCGACATCGGGAGCGCTTGGCTTTGATGCAGTCGTGCAACCAACCAAACCATCTAATGGCTTTGCATTCTATGAGACCTTATCGTGCAGAGCATGACGAATCGGTAGACATGCCATTGGTCTGCATTTTCGCCATACCATACGCGATAGCCCTGGCCAAACGAAAGTGGCGCGAGTTCGGACAAAATGTCGATTTAAAAAAAGGCCCTCGACAGAGTTTTGAAAAATTTACATAGCTGAATTTCGCGTGAGCTCAACTTTCCAATGATGCATCTCCCGTAGTTTGAGCCCTCCGAACCCATCTAACGAACCGTGTGTCGCTGGGCTATCGGGCAGCCCCGTCACGCGGCGGCGGTGGCGGCGGCGGCGGCGTCGGCGGCGAGGGATCGGTTTGCAGTGAGAGTCGCAGCAGGACGACACGTGCTCCGTTACAAACCAAGTGTTGCCCCGAGCTGTGGTCGGGCGTAGCCGGATGATTCGGCGGCAGTCGGCCAGGATGGTCGGATGATTCGGCGGCAGTCGGCTAGGATGGTCGGATGATTCGGCGGCAGTCGGCCAGGATGGTCGGATGATTCGGCGGCAGTCGGCCAGGATGGTCGGATGATTCGGCGGCAGTCGGCCAGGATGGTCGGATGATTCGGCGGCAGTCGGCCAGGATGGTCGGATGATTCGGCGGCAGTCGGCCAGGATGGTCGGATGATTCGGCGGCAGTCGGCCAGGATGGTCGGATGATTCGGCGGCAGTCGGCCAGGATGGTCGGATGATTCGGCGGCAGTCGGCCAGGATGGTCGGATGATTCGGCGGCAGTCGGCCAGGATGGTCGGATGATTCGGCGGCAGTCGGCCAGGATGGTCGGATGATTCGGCGGCAGTCGGCCAGGATGGTCGGATGATTCGGCGGCAGTCGGCCAGGATGGTCGGATGATTCGGCGGCAGTCGGCCAGGATGGTCGGATGATTCGGCGGCAGTCGGCCGGGATGGTCGGATGATTCGGCGGCAGTCGGCCAGGATGGTCGGATGATTCGGCGGCAGTCGGCCGGGATGGTCGGATGATTCGGCGGCAGTCGGCCAGGATGGTCGGATGATTGGGCGGCAGTCGGACAGGATGGCCGGATGATTCGGCGGCAGTCGGCCAGGATGGTCGGATGATTCGGCGGCAGTCGGCCAGGATGGTCGGATGATTCGGCGGCAGTCGGCCAGGATGGTCGGATGATTCGGCGGCAGTCGGCCAGGATGGTCGGATGATTCGGCGGCAGTCGGCCAGGATGGTCGGATGATTCGGCGGCAGTCGGCCAGGATGGTCGGATGATTCGGCGGCAGTCGGCCAGGATGGTCGGATGATTCGGCGGCAGTCGGCCAGGATGGTCGGATGATTCGGCGGCAGTCGGCCAGGATGGTCGGCGGAGGACGGAGTGTGCGTTGCCATCAGTAGTTGTTTTCACGGCGTTTTATTACATCCTCTATTCTTACATTTATAGCCATGATAAAGGCTGCATGCTTTCTGCCCATCACTATAGACAAGGATCAAGAAGGATGTACTCAGAATTTGGTGTTATCAAAGTTACATTTAGGCTGATTCTCTCCATGCATATTCATACATTACACATATATTGCATACATACAAATATTCCACTGTATCTGTGAGCCTCTTTCTTTGTTATGCCTTGACCAAACTTCAGATAAATTTCCCACCACCATCAGCAAAATCAGTGGCTGGTCCATGTGAATTGTCGCATGCCACCTCAGCAGATTTGATTCCGATTCCATGACAAGCCAGATGGGTCTGATTTCAATTCCGATTCCAATAGATATATATTTTGCTAGGGGAATCTATTCCGAATTCTATTCCAGGGCACCAAAAAGCTTGATTCCTAACCCGATTCCATTGATTCCGATTGAATGCCACTCTGCATGACAAATTTCGATCATGTCTACATTTTCTACAACAAAAAACACGAATAACACGAACAGCCATATCACGGATTATTGTGTCATATCAAATATATTACACAGGTATATTTAATATGGCTATTTGTATATCAAACGTCAACTTTCATGAATTTTGTTGAAAAACTAGCTTGTGTGCAAAATCGTTACATTTAAAAAATGTCACAAAGTCTAACAAAGGTTAAACACAGTATAATGTCTAATTGTCTAGACATACCCATACACATGATGCATGGACATAGCGCAAGCTGCTATTTCGCACTATGATACACAGGGAAATCAAAGTCTTGCAAGATATGAGTGTTATGGAATTTACGGTACAATAAACATAACATTGCCATGCCCCTCCTGCCCCCTCCCTCCCCCGGTGGCGCCGCCCCTGGGTTAGTGGCATGATCTCCAAAATCATCGCCTTCGCCCTGCAATGACTCGGCCTGAGCCCTGGGAAGGCTCCGTAGGCGTCAGTACAGCTCTCGCGAAGTGTGGGGCGCCATTGCACAACTGGGTCCAACGTGGCGGCCGCGTCTGATCCGTAGTCGGGGATTTTGGCGATGGTGGGTGTTTGAGAGAACCAACAGAGGCAAGGCCAACCTTGAATGGACATGTTTATGCTGTGCTGACGACATTGGGGAAGTTTCTGCCTGTTTTGGTGCCATCTGATCGCTGTGTGGGCAGTGGGCACTGTGCTGTTTTCAATGTTACTTGCATCACTTACATCTTCATTGTGTTTCTGTGGGTTGCTTATATGTACTTTTACTGTTGCACATTACTTTTTACTCCCACCTTCACTGGCGGATCGAGCCTCCCAATAGGGGGGGGGGGGGGTAATTTCACTGGGGCCTTCCGGGCCCCTGGGGCCTCCATATGACCTAAAAGGTACCCCCCATTTTTCCCCTTGCGGGCTTGGGTTATTTGTGTTTCGCTATGATATTCTTACGTGTAAGGACGTGTCAATTAAGTGCAAAAATAAAATGTATGTATATTTGCCTTCAAATATCTCATTTTTCTCATTTTACATGCTATTTTATATACAAATTAGTTATTCGCTTATACCTTTTGACTGAATAAAGCTAGAAGGGCACGGTAAACGTCATTTTGTTGTTATCATCAAGACGTGCTGAATGCTGTGCAACATTACTTCTTTGATGACTTTGACCTAAGGTCAAGGTCACGGCGCAAGGTCACCTTTCCAAATTTGACCTACACGGCGATGTTATATAGCTTTGCAATTGTCTTGAAGATAGGGATTATTTAGTATTAAAATAATTGCGCGATCGTTGATGATTATAAAGCAAACTGAGACATTTTCGGTCTTTCTTTCTTTACACCGAGAAGGAAGTTATGAAGTTACTATTCGACATTCAAATTAAAATGCATTTAAAAGTTGCCATTGACGATCAGGCGTTATTTAAGCACAATCGAATTCCTCGCAACAAGACAAGTTTTAAGATATATAACATCGCCACATAGGCCACAATTGGAAACCTAACCTTGAACCTTGACATTAACCTTAGGTGAAGGTCACCAAATGTTAGAAAGAGGTCATACTGCATATCATTCAACGCGTCTTGACGAAAATAACAAAATGGTGTCCATTTTACCTTTTTATCTTCATTCAGTCAAAAGTTATTGGGGAATAACATCTGTCACAAAAAGAACAAAATGACCTCGGTCTGCCTGCCTGAAGGGGCCCTCGGGTCTGCTTGAAGAGTGAGGAGCCCTCAGTCAGCCGTTGGGGGCCCTCAGTCGGCCTGAGATGTCTCAATCAGCCGTTGGGGGCCCTCAGTCGGCCTGAGGGGCCATCGGTCTGCCCGATGGGGCCCTCAGTCGGCCTCAGGTGGCCCTTAGCCTCCCCGTGGGGCTCTCAGTCGGCCTGGGGCCCTCAGTCTGCCCGAAGGGGCTCTGAGTCGGCCTGAGGGGCACTCAGTCGGCCTGAGTGGGCCCTCAGTAAGCCTGAGGGAGCCCTCAATCGGCCTGAGGGGCCCCTCAGTCGGCCTGAGTGACATTTAGTCTTCCTGGAGGGGCCCTCAGTCAGTCTGAGATAGCCCTCAGTCGGTCTGAAGGGTCCTTTGTTGTCATAGGATATCCCTCAGATGGCCGAGGGGTCTTGAGTCAGCTTGAGGGACCCTTGGTCGTCCTAGGAGAGCCCTCGGATGGTCTGATGGGCCTTCAGTCAGTCTGAGGGGCCTTCGGTCTGAGGGCCCTCAGTCAGTCTGAGGTGGCCCTCAGTCGGTCTGAGGGGTCCTTGGTTGTCCTAGGATAGCCCTCGGATGGTCCGAGGGCCCTCAGTCTGCCTGAGGGACCATTGGTCGTCCTGGGATGACCCTGGGATGGCCTGAGGGGGCGTTTAGTCGGCCTGAGAGGACCCTCGCCCGGCTTGAGAGGCCCCTCAGTCGGCCTTATGGGGGGCTCAGTCGGCCTGAGATGGCTCTCAACCAGTCCGATGGGGCCCTCAATCGGCCTGAGGGGATATCGGTAGGCCTGAGATGCCTGCGGTGAACCTGAGGAAGCCTTCGATCGGTCTGAAGGGCCCTTGGTCGGCCTTAGTGGCCTTCAGTCGGCTCGAGGACGAGGGTCTTCGATCGGCCCGAGGGTGCACTTGGTCGCCAATTTACATCTCCCCGCTCAGTAACAGGCGAAGGGGCCCTCAGTCCTTTAAAGGGGCCCGACGCTTTGGGGGCCCTGGAGATTGGTTTGCCCCCATCCGAAATACGATCCGCCGCCACTGACGGGGAGGGGCATTGCCTCCTAATTTTTTCGTATTTTTGCTATTTGTATTATGCGTGATGATGCAAATTTGAGATGGCAAAATGTTCCCAAAGGCGAGAAAAGCACAAAACTGGAAATACATTTTGCATAGGGTGGCTTAGATGAGCTAAATTCTCCTGCCGAAATTAACGATGATTGTTGGGGCGCGACCATGCTAACTATTCTGAAGGAAAGTGCGACGTTTCGTGAAACAAATATAGTCATTAACATTATCGCGTCGACAATCAGCGATTTGGCTATTGTCCGTGGCTCCAGCAATAAATATAAGCGCCAAAAAAAGAAACATTGGACAAATCAAAACTAATGAGATATTTTCTGACACCTAAGACTAGATCGTTATTGTTGATGACCAAATCCGATAAGACAAATCTTTGGTACGCTAGGTTGAACCCAGTGGCGGATCAGCGGTTGGGCAACATGGGCAATTTCCCCACTCAACGAAAATTTGATAGGCAAATGTATGTTTTTACCCCCCCCCCCCCCCACCCACCCAAGGCATGATTTTAAAAGTACCTACTCGTACTATTTACCACTTCCCCCGCTCAACAACTTTCGCTGACGGCGCCCTCATGAGGGAGTATGGCGCCCTTTTTGCGAACTTTCACTGACGGCGCCCTCATGTGGGAGTATGGCGCCCTTTTTGCGAACTTTCGCTGACGGCGCCCTCATGTGGGAGTATGACACCATTTTTGCGAACTTTCGCTGACTGCGCCCTCATGTGGGAGTATGGCGCCCTTTTTGCGAAATTTGTAGCGAAATTCGAAGTACGAATCCAAATTCGAAACCCAGATCCACCACCGGTTGAACCTGATCAGGGACATAGCCAGGGGGGGGGGGGCATGCACCCCCCCCCCCTGAGCAAAAAAAGAGTACACTAGATAAAATGCGACCTGCTGACGACCCGATCCCCCCCTGGCTGAGGCACAAAATTTGATTCTACTACTGACGTGCCCCTCCCCCTGATAAAATTATGTCTGCGTGCCTGAACCTGAGTTGAGCCCCCAACTGATTTTGCGGAACTACACTCCTGGGCTGCGTTAATATTGGTGAAGCATACATAGCTGTGATGACTGGGAGTGGGAGATAAATACAAACTTTCTGTGAACATCTCTAAGTGAGGGTTCGTGTCCGAGGACTTTCATGCAATGTTTTATTCCCATTTTACTCTCACTTTTTGCTGTTAACCATTAATTATCACTTATTCAAAACAGTTCATGAATTTCACACTCTGCACTTGTGATTTGAAACTGACATGTCGGCTGTCTGATGTCAGTTCTTCACGTTAACGCCCACGTCCCACTAAATGTTGAACGCCGTTCGACGTCGACAAAGCGGTAAAAAGTGACTTCGGTCTACATAAATTGGTTTTGTTTTTGTGCTGCGGGCGGAGCGTGTCCGAGATATGGTAATTTGAAGACGTCACATGCAAGACAGTTGGTTTCTATGCATGGATCAGTGGATTACAGAGCTGTGGAAGTTGGTTTCATGGTCTGGATCACGTCCATGCCAGTTGGTTTCTGGGTGTGGGTCACGGGTTTCCGGACCTAGGTCACGTGCGGTGCAGTTGGTTTTCAGACTTGAGTCACGTGCGGTGCAGTTTGTTTCTGGGCGTGGGTCACGCGACTGACTGGTTGATGTATGTGAGATACGATCTGACCTGCTGCCGCTGCAGACTGCTCGGACCGCTCGCCCCGCCGACAGCGAGTGCGCCACCTTGACCCGCCGCCGCCGCCCGCCGCCTCTACTTTCGTTCGTTAGACCAGGTCGGCCGGAAGGGAAAAACAGCGGCGCCGGGGGCTCTGTTGATTAGTGGGGGCCGGTGAGGAGACGCCCGGCGCCAGTCTTCTCCCGAGCGTTGGAACTGAGACGTCGCACCTCCCCGGGCTCCCGGACTCCGCTGTCTGGACGCTGAGCTAATCTCTCCCGACCGCGGTCGTCAGAACCGAGGCGTCGGCCCTCGCTGACTCGTCGGCCCTCGCTGACTCGTCGGCCCTCGCTGACTCCATCGCTGGGACGCCGAGTTGACTTCCGCCGGCTCCGAGCTGTCCGCTGATCTCTGCCAACTCCTCAACTGTCGCCTGGTGCTGACGACGAGCCGCTGCCGACGGGCCGCTGCCGACGGGCCGCTGCCGACGGGCCGCTGCCGACGGGCCGCTGCCGACGGACCGCTGCCGACGGGCCGCTGCCGACGGGCCGCTGCCGACGGACCGCTGACGACGGACCGCTGACGACGGACCGCTGACGACGTACAGCTGACGACGTACAGCTGACGACGGACCGCTGACGACGGACCGTTGTGACGACGGACCGCTGACGACGGACCGCTGACGACGGACCGCTGCCGGCGTGTGCAGCGCGTGCCCTAACGGCGTGAGCCACGGGACGCTGACCGCAGGGACAGGAGAGTCGCTGACCGCTGTCTGTGCCCGCGCGCCTGTGCGGGGTGATCGGCCGCGATGCGTGTGCCCGATATTGTGTTCCACCCGTGTCGGGAGCCGTCCCCTGCGCGACCTCCGAAGCCAGCCGTCTACCGGACCGGCATCAGGATCAGCCTGACGCCACCGCCGCTACGCCGGCACCCGCCTCCGGCGCCGTCGCCGCCGAGGCGCACTCGCAGCGCCGACTCTCGGCGACACCGGCCGATCGGCGTCACTGTGGGCATCTCCCGGGATTTCTCCGGCGGTCTCGCCGGCATTAGCTCCGGGGATTTCTCCGGCAGTGTCTCCGGGGATTTCTCCGGCAGTGTCTCCGGGGATTTCTCCGGCGGAGGCTCGGAGAGCGAAGCCTCCGACTGGGAGTGTCCCGTGACGCCGCCGCGGTCCAGGAGCGCCTGGTCGAGTCGACAGCGGCCGACTGCCGGTGTCGAGAGGGATCCCGAGGGGGCGCCGCGCTGGAGGAAGGGCCCGCAGGCCGATCTCTGCCCGGACGCGGAGCCGCGCTCGGAGTCGCGTTCGGACCTGGACCTGGACCTGGACCTGGAACCGGAGCCGCGTCCGGGGACGAGTGGTGTGAGGAGCGGTGGTCCTCGGCGGCGGCCCAGCCGCCCTCCTCCGCCGCCACCGGTGCGCTGCTGCAGTGTGGAGGACTGCAGTGACGGTGTGGAGGACTGCAGTGAGGGAGTACACGGCGGAGTACAGCCCGACAGGGGACGCCGCCCGCGCTCCTGGGCAGGGGCAGAGTTCAACACCGAACTCCTCGAGGGTCGGCGCCTGCTGATCGGTCCGCCGTCAGAGCACGTCAGGTGAGGGTCCCTGACGTCAGAGAAGGTTAGAGTCTCCGCCGTCAGATTGGGACGTCAGGTGAGGGTCCCGACGTCAGAGAAGGTTAGGGTCTCCGCCGTCAGAGTGGGACGTCAGGTGAGGGTACCTGCCGTCAGAGAATGTTAGGGTCTCCGCCGTCAGAGGAGGACGTCGGGTGAAGGTCTCTGACGTCAGAGAAGGTTAGGGTCTCCGCCGTCAGAGGAGGACGTCGGGTGAAGGTCTCTGACGTCAGAGAAGGTTAGGGTCTCCGCCGTCAGAGTGGGACGTCAGGTGAGGGTACCTGCCGTCAGAGAAGGTTAGGGTCTCCGCCGTCAGAGGAGGACGTCGGGCGAAGGTCTCTGACGTCAGAGAAGGTTAGGATCTCCGCCGTCAGAGGACGTCAGGTGAGGGTCCCTGACGTCAGAGAAGGTTAGGGTCTCCGCCGTCAGAGGACGTCAGGTGAGGGTCCCTGACGTCAGGGAAGGTTAGGGTCTCCGCCGTCAGAGGAGGACGTCGGGTGAAGGTCCCTGACGTCAGGGAAGGTTAGGGTCTCCGCCGTCAGAGGAGGACGTCGGGTGAAGGTCTCTGACGTCAGAGAAGGTTAGGGTCTCCGCCGTCAGAGGAGGACGTCGGGTGAAGGTCTCTGACGTCAGAGAAGGTTAGGGTCTCCGCCGTCAGAGTGGGACGTCAGGTGAGGGTACCTGCCGTCAGAGAAGGTTAGGGTCTCCGCCGTTAGAGGAGGACGTCGGGTGAAGGTCTCTGACGTCAGAGAAGGTTAGGATCTCCGCCGTCAGAGGACGTCAGGTGAGGGTCCCTGACGTCAGAGAAGGTTAGGGTCTCCGCCGTCAGAGGACGTCAGGTGAGGGTCCCTGACGTCAGGGAAGGTTAGGGTCTCCGCCGTCAGAGGAGGACGTCGGGTGAAGGTCTCTGACGTCAGGGATCCTCCGCTCTGAGCTGCCCGGGGACGAGTGTGGGGGAACCTTAACCCACGCCGTGCCGGTGCTCGGCGCCACCTTCGCCGTGCGGGGGGGGGGGGGGGGGTGTTAGACCCCCTCTACTCGAAAACTAAAAGGGCTAGCAATACACGAAAAAGCGCGTTCGAAAGCTCTCGACAAGCACATTCGAAAGTACTTCAGATAATGTTTTCCCTAAAGCCAATATTGAGGTCATCAGAGGTCATCAAAGGTCAAATTTTCCAGTTCTAGAACTTCGCTCCAGAAACCCCCAGATATCACAGGAACTATGATAGCTAGGAACAAACGGAAACGAGCAATGGAAAGCTATTGAAAAATGTAATCTGCGCGGTGTCCTCAGATTTTAGCTCAGGTCAATGGTTTAGGCTCCAGAGCTCATCAAATGTCAAAAAGGCTATTTTTTACGAACCAGGTTTTCACGAATAGCTTTTTACCTAATAACGACAAGGCAATAATTTTGATGTCATCGTGTTTGTCTCGTCAAGGCGCTTCGACTCTTATTAGTGTTGACCAGGTTAGGTCAACTTAAAAATTGACCTCAGGTCAAGGTCAAGTGGTGACCCAAGTAGGTCATGTTGCATATGGGAAGACGTACCTCGACGAGACAAACACATTGGTGTCGGTTTCACTTCTCTATCGTCATTATGTCGATAGTTATTGACATACAACTGTCGGTGACCTCGGCTGACCCTGTAGGGGTCACTGAACAAAAATTAGCACCTAGGCTATCAAGAATGGCCTATAATAACATGATCCAGAAGGAATTAGACTGATATCTTTCGTATCCTTGGAACAGGAAGCATTTGAATATTTCCCCATTGACTTATAATGGGGAGGATAATAATGGAGACTTATAATTTTCCAAAGATCCTTCATTCCCGCCACCACCCGCACCTGGAACCGCCTTTCTGAATCCACCCGTACCTGCAATTCCCTAAAAGCCTTTAAAGGGAAATAATGACCTTTTGATTTTGTTAGCAACAATTGCTTAGGCTACCGCTATGGTTTTAAAATTATTTTATTTAAATTTAAGAATTAAATAAAATTATTCCCAAATTCGAAGTTGTAAGTTTGGGAAAAATACCAAACAAGTACCTTGTGTACTTCATGAAGGTCATTGACAAATTCGCCCTTCCCTACCATTGTTTACATCCATTGCGGCATTTTTGGAGGCTCTGTGACATTTCCGATCAAACTGAGCGCTGCTCGGACACACGCTAGTAGCGCTTTCGTTCTCCATGGCAACCAGGCGTCAGCCAATCAAAAGCCAGAAAGGGAATACGTTCTGGCTTTTCATTGGCTCACGCCTGGTTGCCATGGAGAACGAAAGCGCTACTAGCAACAACTCGCCACAATGGTTAAGTGCGCCGAGAAGCATGACAATGCTTTGTAAACAAATCGCCGACGCTAAATAGGTCGCCGTCGATGTGCATCGATGAGCTTCCGATTTAATTGCCAGTTTTGTGTTATTGCTTGTTAGTTTTTTTGGGGAAAATTATTATTTTTCATGATAATATAAAGCATAGTGTTATATACAGCCACAGACAAATTATACAATACTCCTAATGTTGAAAACAAATGAATTTATTTTCAAAAATTGAAGGTCGCAACCACTAACTATGCCGCCGTTGATGTACATCGATGAGCTTCCGATTTTATTGCCACTTTTTCCAATCGCTGTTAGTTTTAGAAGACCGCCGGGCATATAATCACAACAAGCAGAGCGCACAATATATTTTCCACTCCATTGCGTAAAAAAAACAATACGGGAAAAGCCCGCAGTTTGATGAGGACCAAAAGTACTTGCAAGTACCGGTCGTTAAAGGTGTGGAACGCTTATCAACTTTAACTTGAAATATCTTTCGGTAGGAAAGTTTTCATGCAAAATGTGATGAATTTACAATATATTTTGGTCTCGTCTGGCGATTTCAAGTGCTAACTCCATTTTTGTGGAAAAAGGTCATTATTTCCCTTTAAGCGAGAATTATTCAAGCGGCTGGGTGTTCCAACACCGCCAGTGTATTATTCATTAGGGACCAAGACAGGCAACATTTTGCATTCTAAAGTAAGGCTAGTAATGTCTAACTTGAATGCTCATCTCTATTCTATTCAAAAAGTGGAAACACCTAACTGTGCTTGCGGCAATTCTTCCGAAACAACAAATCACTTCATACTTCACTGCCACCTTCATGAACATTGTAGAAACCAATTATTTACAATATCATCCATTCTGCAGTCAGACTTCTCCCATTTTCCAACAGACACACAGATCGACATTGTTTTATACGGAACACATCTCAGCACTGGTGAGCGGTGCAGGGTGGCCCGATCTTTTCAACAATTCCTTTTATATTAAAAAAGATTCAACTCAACCCGCGCGCTGCAGGGGCTTTGCGCCGAACACGAACTGCAGGGGGGGGGGGTTGATTTCCGCCGCCCACCTGAGATCTCGAGAACTACGCTACGTAGCGAGAAGCGGAAAACGGCATGTGATAGCTTGATACATATTCTATCGAAAGTATTTCGATATTATTTTAGGTCAGGTCAAAATTGAGGTCACCAGGGGTCATCAAAGGTCAAATTTTCCAGTTTTTTCCTGTTTTAGGACATCGCTCCAGAAATTCCCATATATCTCAGAAACTATGTTGGTTAGAAACAAACCGAAAAAAGCAAACGCCAGCCAGTGAAATTTGCAATCGCTAGGGTGTCCTCAAATTTGATCTCAGGTCAACATTTGAGGCTCCAGAGGTCAAAAAAGGGAAAAATGACGTTTTTTTGCTAAATCGTTTTTCACTATTAACTTTTCATGTAATACAGATAACGGAAAACTGTTTACGCCATTGTGTTGATCTTGTCAAGGCGCTTTGAATGATGTACATGTAGACCTTGTTAAGTTAACTTGCAAATTTGACCTCAGGTCAAGGCCAAGTGGTGACCCAAGTAGGGCATGTTGCATATGGGAAGACGTGTCTTGACGAGACAAACACATTGATGTCTGTGTTACTTCTCTATCTTCATTATGTCGGGAGTTATTGACAAAAAAGTGATGGTGACCTCGCATGACCTCAAATGACCCAATAAGGGTCACTGAATAAAACTTACACTTGGATCATCAAGAATGTTCTATAATAACATGATCCAGAAGTAATTGGACTAATAGCATGCATATCCTTAGCATTTGTATATTTCCCCCATTGACTTATTATGGGGAGGTTACGAAATTGACCTGACCTTAGGTCACCGATATCAAAATTCCGAGATATACGAATTGTAAGTACGTATGTCCTCATGACATCCTGTAAGTTTCAAACTGATCGGTGAAAAACTCTGACTTTGGCACAACTGCAAACATTTTTGGAGGTGGGGTCACTTGATCTGGTCTGGTGACCTGACCTGAGATGACCCGAGGTTATTTTGTCTCTCAAAGTGTGCGCAATTGATGTCCTGCCAGGTGTGCGAAAACCCGGCGGCGCTGCGCGCCGCCGTTTTTTCGCTATCTTTGAAAAACCTGAGGGGGGGGGGGCCCTCAGGTTTTTTATTAACCCCCTCCCCCTGCAGTGCACGGGTTAAGTTGTGAACCAAGGGGGCGGCGGTCATCATGGGTCAGCAACGTGCTGCTTTGGAGGGGCGGTGGGGCGATGCCTCCGTGACGACGGTCGGTTTTGTTGAGTTTACGTTTCAGTTCGCGAGAGGTGCCATGTTATATGCAGTGTGCATTTGCACCAATCGCACTTGTATTGTTTATTATATTTGTTTGTTTTATAATATATTTTGATTGATTGATTGATTGAGGTCACAAAATTGGCCCGACCTTAGGTCGCTGATATACAAAATCCCAGATATGCGAATTGTAGATATATATGACCATATGACATCCTGTAAGTGTAAAACCGATCATCCACAAACTTTTTTTTTTTTTTTAGTCTGAATGTTTTTTTTATGGATGGCTTTCCGAGGTGATGCCCCACGCTAAGCAGACTGTGGTTAACTATGACTGTGGTACGATCCGATTGTGGTAGCAATCCAGCCGTATCCGTGTGCAGACTGTGGTTAACTATGACCGTGGTACGATCCGATTGTGGTAGCAATCCAGCCGTATCCGTGTGCTAGATAAGCAGACTGCGGTTAACTATGACCGTGGTACGATCCGATTGTGGTAGCAATCCAGCCGTATCCGTGTGCTAGATAAGCAGACTGTGGTTAACTATGACTGTGGTACGATCCGATTGTGGTAGCAATCCAGCCGTATCCGTGTGCAGACTGTGGTTAACTATGACTGGTACGATCCGATTGTGGTAGCAATCCAGCCGTATCCGTGTGCAGGCTGTGGTTAACTATGACTGGTACGATCCGATTGTGGTAGCAATCCAGCCGTATCCGTGTGCAGGCTGTGGTTGACTATGACTGGTACGATCCGATTGTGGTAGCAATCCAGCCGTATCCGTGTGCAGGCTGGTTGAAGGTCATCAGTGGCGAATCTACGTTAGGGCAAAACAGGCAATTGCCCTCCCCAAAAGAACACGAAAAATCAGAGGCAGACGTATGCCCCCCCCCCCCAAACCGTTCCGGTAGGGTTTGATTCTTGTTCCGGGAAGTCATCCTCCCCCGCTCAGCGACTCATGTGCTGACGACTCGACGCCTCCCCCCCCCCGTCAACAACTTTTCGCTGACGAAACTGAGCGACATATTTGCCCCTCCCCCAAACTAGAAGCCTAAATCCGCCACTGAATGTCATCTCAGTGTACTCCTGGTTATCGCCACTGAAGGTCATCTCAGTGTACTCCTGGTTATCGCCACTGAAGGTCATCTCAGTGTACTCCTCGTTATCGCCACTGAAGGTCATCTCAGTGTACTCCTGGTTATCGCCACTGAAGGTCATCTCAGTGTACTCCTCGTTATCGCCACTGAAGGTCATCTCAGTGTACTCCTCGTTATTGCCACTGAAGGTCATCTCAGTGTACTCCTCGTTATCGCCACTGAAGGACATCTCAGTGTACTCGTTATCGCCACTGAAGGTCATCTCAGTGTACTCCTGGTTATCGCCACTGAAGGTCATCTCAGTGTACTCCTGGTTATCGCCACTGAAGGTCATCTCAGTGTACTCCTCATTATCGCCACTGAAGGTCATATCAGTGTACTCCTCGTTATCGCCACTGAAGGTCATCTCAGTGTACTCGTTATCGCCACTGAAGGTCATCTCAGTGTACTCCTGGTTATCGCCACTGAAGGTCATCTCAGTGTACTCCTGGTTATCGCCACTGAAGGTCATCTCAGTGTACTCCTCGGTATCGCCACTGAAGGTCATCTCAGTGTACTCCTCGTTATCGCCACTGAAGGTCATCTCAGTGTACTCCTCGTTATCGCCACTGAAGGTCATCTCAGTGTACTCGTTATCGCCACTGAAGGTCATCTCAGTGTACTCCTGGTTATCGCCACTGAAGGTCATCTCAGTGTACTCCTGGTTATCGCCACTGAAGGTCATCTCAGTGTACTCCTCATTATCGCCACTGAAGGTCATATCAGTGTACTCCTCGTTATCGCCACTGAAGGTCATATCAGTGTACTCCTCGTTATCGCCACTGAAGGTCATATCAGTGTACTCCTCGGTATCGCCACTGAAGGTCATCTCAGTGTACTCCTGGTTATCGCCACTGAAGGTCATCTCAGTGTACTCCTGGTTATCGCCACTGAAGGTCATCTCAGTGTACTGGTTATCGCCACTGAAGGTCATCTCAGTGTACTCCTGGTTATCGCCACTGAAGGTCATCTCAGTGTACTCCTGGTTATCGCCACTGAAGGTCATCTCAGTGTACTCCTGGTTATCGCCACTGAAGGTCATCTCAGTGTACTCCTCGGTATCGCCACTGAAGGTCATATCAGTGTACTCCTCGTTATCGCCACTGAAGGTCATATCAGTGTACTCCTTGTTATCGCCGCTGGTCAGCCAGTGTTCAGTGGCCAAATCTGTGGCCGTGCGACGTGCGTAGTAAAAGTTATCTCGGGCCTCTCGGTTCTGACGTCCGCTGCCGAGGGAGGCGAGTGCCAGCTGACTTTGATGACGTCATGTCATTCGTCTCTACACGACCGTTGGAAGACTGCTGCCGGGGGAGGCGAGTGCCAGCTGACTTTACAGACGTCATGCCTCTCGTCTCTACACGACCGTTGGAAGACTGCGAGACGTAAAGTCACGACACTGATGACGTAGAGCAGCGGTACTAATGACGTCACCCCAGCCGAGGACGACAGGCCATAGTTGACTCAGGATGCGGGTAGCACGGCAGAATGACGCAATGCATGGAACAATGTCGGATACACTTACACGCCAAGTTGTGCGACGCCCTGGTGCTATACGATGAGTCAGCTGGTATTGCTGCACCGGTAATACCGGGGATCCCTCGGTGGTCCCTCTGCACCAGGGTTTCTCAGTTGGCTGGCCCTGGGATGGGCGGCATGGGCGGGGCTCTTCCAGGAAAGCTGATGAGCAAAATGGTCCCAGTGCTGGAAATCCCCCTTTGGCCTTTTATCATAAGAATGCTTTTCAAATTTGTCAAAAGTTAGTGAGGCCAAACACAAAGTTCTTGTGGGGAAATGAGAATGACCCCACCAACTGAATAGGCAACTGTACCGATGCGTGGCAGGCCGTCCTGCCCACCGTCCAACTGGCCAGCGGACATCGTTGGCCGTTGGCCGTTGGCCGTTGATCGTTCGTTGGCTGTTATCGGACTCGGCCTGACCGGGCTGCGGGCCGGCCGCAGCCCTGTCCGGCGCCGACTACTGCCGACTGCGCAGTTGGTGCCGGGACGGACAGACCGGCACACACACACACACACATACACACACACACACACACACACACACACACACACACACACACACACACACACACACACACACACACACACACACACACACACACACACACACACACACACACACACGGTGGCGTCGCGGTTCTGAGCAGCGCTGCAGCAGGACGGTGTCGTCGCGGTGCTGAGCAGCGCTGCAGCAGGACGGGGGGGGGGGATGTACCGCGCCGCCACGACACGCCGGCTGGCCGGCTGGCTGTAGGTGGCACTTAGCTGACTGGGACTGAAGCTGTGCTGAACAGCCCGGCTGGTCCGTGGTTTGCGTGATGGATTTTTGGCTTCGATTGGTTAGGAATTTCATGCTTCTGCGGGATTAGCTGGATTCAAATTTGAAATGATTATACGGAAGTGATGATACGGGATTTAAACCCAAACTATGCCTGTTCTCGTCTCCGTCTGATGTGGTCTAAGTTTTGGTCGTTTCGCTATCGGCTAGCCGACATGTGGGTAAACTGCATGGTACTAAAAGAAACGCCGGCGGTGCTGCCGTTGGCGATAGCTAGTCTCTGGCCGCACCCTGTACGGTCAAGGTGTGCCGGCTTGTCGGCGATAACCGGGCGCCGGCTGCGAGAGGCTGCATCAGAGGCGTTCTCGGCGGCTGATAATACGAAGGCTGGCCGGTTTGTGATGTGGCTGGCTGAATGTGCCTGGTTGTTGAGACCGGATGTGCGGCCGCTTGTGTTCTGTGTGTTCCCCATAATCAGAGCGTCATCGGCGTCTGCCTTCTGTGCTCACTTCCACTTGCCAGTGGTCGTTTGCCTACCGTGCTGCAAAACTGTTAATTGCAATAGATGTGGACATGAAGTGGCTTGATTTCATCAGTTTTAAATGGGCAGTGATGTCTAGAGTGTCATGTTTGTGTTTTGTTTTTATTCTCGTCGGATAATACCCATTAAAGGGAATAGAACACCTTTAGCATTAGCTTTTTAACTGAGATAGCCAGATTGTCGGGAGTACTGAGAAATCTCCAAATCTGATTTTTTTCCTTCCAAAATGACCTGGGTGCTGAGTTTCAACGCAAACACCGTTGGGTATATTTGGTCATATTTTAAAGGGCCAAATCTTGTGACGTTTCGCATACGTCATTAGTATCCCTACCGCACTTCGTTTTCGCTATTTGAACCGCCCGTCCGGGCCGTCACCGAAACGCATCATATGTTCCAAGGCCCTATAACCAGGCAAGGACACGAGCCATTGACCTTGAACTCGCGGACCGCCGGATGACGTCACTGGCGGCCGCCGGGTCCTTCGTCGGCGCCGCGCTCAAGCGCAACACGTAAGTCAGCCGACAGTTACAACTCGCCAGTGGCGCACACAGGGGGGGGATGTCAGCTGACCCCCAATTTCTGAGGGGCACGCATCACATGGCCCCGTATTCTGGCCCCATACCTGGTGCTGGCAGGGGCCCGGTCTTGGTCAGGCCTGATCGAGGCAGGGGCCCGTTGCTAGCAAATTGGCGTGATATGGGGGCCGATCAGGACGAGGGCCCGGTCCTTGCATATTCTTCATGCTGGCCCCTTTCTGGTAGGGGCCCGGTCTTGGTCAGGCCCGATCGAGGCAGGGGCCTGGTGCTGGCAAAGGCGTGGCATGGGGTCAGGACGATGGCCCGTTCACAACATGCCCCTGGTCCTTGCATATTCTTGATACTGGTCAGTTCCTGGTAGGGGTCCGGTCTTGGTCAGGTCCCATCGAGGCAGGGGCCCGGTGATGACAAAGGCGTGATATGGGGCCCGGTCACAACAGGGCCCACTCCTTGAAAATGATTGATACGGGCATGTTACTGGTAGGGGCCCGTTCCTGGCAGGGGCCCGATCAAGGCAGGGGCCCGGTGCTGGCAAAGGCGTGTATCAGGAGCCCGGTCAGGCGTCGAGCCCGGTTCCTTAGAATTATTGATATCACGGGCACATTCCTGGCATGGCAGTAAGGCAGGGGCCCGGTCTTGATCAGGCCCGATCCTGACAAAATGTGGCATGCCGGGGCCGTCCTAATGAGGGCCCTCTCATGACAGGGACCGTTTTCTGCGAACCGAGAGCCCATGTTAAAACAGGCCCGCTCGAACATGGTAAAATCCGCGGTCGAGGCAGGCAGAGGTCGAGAAAAGCTGTCTTGCAAATTACGAATTTTGTGAAGAAACTCTTATATTTTCGGTGTCTCATACGAGCCTTCTTTTACGCAACATTAAGCTGAGCCTAGCCAAAGTTGGGGAGGGGGCCGTCCTGAAGTTGGGGGGGGGGGGACAAGATCACCCTCTGCCCCCACCCCCTGTTCTCGGGCCTATGCGCTGGCGGCAGCCGTGTCACGGACGTCGCCAGCGCCGGCTGTGCGCTCTGCCGCCTGTTACGTCACATCAAGTCTTTTGGCTCAGACGAAGTGGCCTAAACGGCGCTCGCTCAAGCGGTGTCACCCCCTGATGTGTTCATAAGCTATAAATAGTATTGGCCATAACTTTGTCAATTTCCATTGGTTTTCCAATTGAAAGTAATGCCGACACTCGTCTTGAAAATGCACATCTTTTGATATGTGGTTCGTACCTGTAACTGCAATGTTCGCTGCAGGAGAAGCATCCATAATTTATGCCCCCATTATACACGTGGCTTCAGGTTTTGAATACATAACTTGGTTAATTTTGAACCGATTTGCAATTGAAAATTACCAAAAGATGTTTCGTGAAAGTACGCATGTTTTGATGGGTGGCTGGTCGCGGTACCTGCAATATATCGATTGAATTGTGCAAATGTTTGTTCTTGCATTACGCTGTCTTGCGGCAAGTTTGTGTTGAGCTATACATATTATTGGCCATAACTTTCGTCAATTTGCATTGGATTTACAATTGAAAATAATACCGACGCTCGTCTGGCAAAGGCACATCTTTTACATTTTCACATTTTGTGGGTAGGTATATCACATTTATTTGATGGGCGGCTCGTACCGGTACTACAATATTATCTGCAATAGCACATTCACCTGTAACTGAGATACATTAGCGATGCATTTTGCATGTGGTTACAGTTTAAGTAATTACCTCTGTCAATTGTGAACCGATTTCCAATAGATGCTTAGTGATCAGACGCATTTATTGATTAGTCGCTGGTCGGTGTTCATGCAAAATATCGATTAAATTTTGACCAAGTTTGTTTTTCGTTTACAATGAATTTACGCTTAGCTCAAAATATTTTCATTTTGTTCATTTTGGATTTCCAATTGAAAACAATGTCGACACTCGTCTTGAAAAGGCACACCTTTTGATGGGTGGTTCGTACCGGTAGCTGCAATATTAACATTTAACTGCACATCCACACATTTATTTGCATCCACCACACACCGATGAACACACATTTACACACATTTGTGGGTAGGTATATCACATTTATTCATGCATGCATTATGGGTATGTGTTCACGCGACACACAACGCCACCCCAACTCTACGCATACAAGGCCATAGTGTACACATTCACACATTTTCAATCGCGACCAATATACTCGCGAGTTGCGACCCAGCGAACGAGGTTGTTAGTGTTGCTTACATGTTGTGATTCAAGGATAGACTTTTGCCGGTATGACGTCACCACTCGTTTTGGCGACGCAAGATTATTGTGACGTCATTTGTATTAATATAAATATTTTTTCTTCAAATTATGACATTAGTACTTTTTCTCGCAAAAACGAATGCCAGAACCGTAATCAGGACACTTTTCCATCATTCCACATGCTTTTCCCACGGTGTTCAATTCCCTTTAACGTCTTTGTTTCGTGTTGGTCAGCCAGGGATAATACCATACCATTGATTCGAGCTGTCACTTTTTAGCTAGCAGTTGCTCTCCCCATCATGCCGCCTTTTTGGCCTTGACTGGCCGCTGGATTACATTTAGACTCAGCTCACGAGGAAGTCATCAAAAAAGCTTTTACTAATCGGAACATGATGTGGTTGGCAGTGCAAAGGTCAGCTGGCGATACCAGCCTTGTTAGACTTGGAGTAACGTTTTATCTGCTCCATTGTAGGCAGTTGTCTTATTGTTGCCGTATGCTGGACACAGTTTTGTTTGGGCACACTTCTTTCGGTGTGTATACGGCACAGCATCGGTTACTTGCAGCCTTGACCCTCTTCATGGATGATATTGAGGGCTTCGAAGTGTGACTGGCGTGAGTCTGGCGACTTAGGTAGGCGCTGTTCCTGGTCGATTTGTTTGTTTGTCATTAGCTGTCAGCGCCGTGTTCGATATGCTATGACTGTGTAGCGTGACAATTGAGATACATGCTGCGCGATGGTGGGCCGATCTCTTCCCCCAGCACATTTACTTCTCAGAAACTGTCCAGCACTCTTATCAATACATGTTTGGGCCCAGGAGATAATCTGTGTGGAAAATTGAGGAAATCATCAAGGGCGTGCGAAACCGAATAAGTCGAGACTGTTCGACTAAGTCGAACGAGACTGTACGAATAAGTCGAGACATGACCTGTGTGCCGGTGACTGTTCCTGGTGCCGGTTTTCAGTTGTCACCACACTCAGCCATGGGACATGACCATGGCTGAGTGTGGTGCCTCCTTATACGGAGCCATGGCCAGCCATGGCTCCGTCTAAGAGGGCCCAGCCATGGCCCATGGCTCCGTATAAGATACCCCAGGCATGGCCCATGGCTCCGTATAAGGTACCCCAGCCATGGCTCATGGCTCCGTATAAGGTGGCCCAGCCATGGCCCATGTCTCCATATAAGGTGGCCCAGCCATGACCCATGGCTCCGTACAAGGTGGCCCAGCCATGGCCCATGGCTCCGTATAAGGTGGGCCCAGCCATGACCCATGGCTCCGTATAAGGTGGGCCCAGCCATGGCCCATGGCTCCGTATAAGGTGGGCCCAGCCATGGCGCATGGGTCCGTATAAGGTGGCCCAGCCATGGCCCATGGCTCCGTATAAGGTGGCCCAGCCATGGCTCGTTGGCTCCGTATGCAAATACGCTCGGTTGGCCTTGGCGCCGCCGACGACAGCCAAGATATCGCCCCGGCGATCGGTCAGCCGCTCGCTCTCCGCCTCTCTTCCGGTCTGTCTGTGCCGTACAGGCAGCGGACAGGAGCAGGCGGCAGCGCCTGGCAGCGACGTGGGCTGTGTCTGTGCCGTACAGGCAGCGGACAGGAGCAGGCGGCAGCGCCTGGCAGCGACGTGGGCTGTGTCTGTGCCGTACAGGCAGCGGACAGGAGCTGGCGGCAGCGCCTGGCAGCGACGTGGGCTGTGTCTGTGCCGTACAGGCAGCGGACAGGAGCAGGCGGCAGCGCCTGGCAGCGACGTGGGCTGTGTCTGGCCCGTCTTATGCCGAGAAGAGCGGATCAGTGGAGTGGGTAGACAGGACGTTAGTTCTCTGACCTTGGCAGTGCAATTGGAAGCCAGTACGGCTGTTCACGGGCCTTGTTAGTGCAGTTGGAAGCCAGTACGGCTGTTCACGGGCCTTGTCAGTGCAGTTGGAAGCCAGTCCGGCTGTTCACGGGCCTTGTCAGTGCAGTTGGAAGCCAGTCCGGCTGTTCACGAGCCTTGCCAGTGCAGTTGGAAGCCAGTCCGGCTGTTCACGGGCCTTGTCAGTGCAGTTGGAAGCCAGTCCGGCTGTTCACGGGCCTTGTCAGTGCAGTTGGAAGCCAGTCCGGCTGTTCACGGGCCTTGGCAGTGCAGTTGGAAGCCAGTACGGCTGTTCACGGGCCTTGTTAGTGCAGTAAGAAGACGGGGGTCTGTTCGCGGACCGGGTCAGTGCAGTGGGAAGACGGGGGTCTGTTCGCGGACCGGGTCAGTGCAGTGGGAAGACAGTGCAGTCTGTTCACACCGGTCTCGTCAGGGCAGTGGGAAGACCTGACGTCTGTTAGGAGGCGGCTCCACTTCTGCCGTCCGCACGCCACTGCCTGTTATAGCTGGCTTTGTGTGGCTCGATCACTCGATCGAGACTCACAGCGGCCGCTCCCAGCTCGAGTGACGACAAATGTGGCCACCGAATCTCAGGTGTGCACCACCTGACGGCAGTCATTGCGAAATCCGTGATGCGTGTTTTGATATGCCGCCACACCACCCAGTCAGTTGTCAGCGGTGACCGGGTTTGCATGATGCAAGTGCATGATGCTCGCCATTTCATGCTCGCATCATGCTCGCATGATTTGCATGATGCTCGCCAACACCTGGCCGGTATTTTCATAATGTTCACGTTAGCTATGTCTGGATTCCACCAGCATAATCACCCTGGCACGAAAAGGGATAGAGGCTGTCTGTTGAAATGACTGATGGGGTTATTGAAAGCCGTAAATAATTGTGTAGTCCTTCAGTCATCTGATGGTTTCGTCTGTGCACGTGCTAGTCTGTATTGGCCTGTCCCAAAATGGCTAACAGGGAGGTATGGGGGTCAGTGCCGATGGTTCATCAGTGAAGATTCGTCTTCTTTGTTAGAAGTGAGGATGCTGGTCAGATACCAGGACGGAACTATGCTAGGGAAGCAATGTTCCCATTTTCGAATATTTTTTGCCATCTTTCAAAGCGTCAGTTTCACAATACTCCTGTAGATGGCGCTCGCTGCATTCCGCCGGGGCGGCGAGTGTTTGGTCCTATCAGTGGTGTTTACAACTGCGGGTCTCCAGTGTATCAACACTTGGTTTGATTTGACGAAGCTTCGTTAAGATCTCTCCGGAAAGTTTGCGGGCCTGGTCAAACAAAGGGAGTCCAGTTCCATCCGTTTGACTCATCACTTCCGTTCTGATATTTCTGCTCAATTAAAAAGGGAGTTCCTCACTCATACCATTTATCTTTTGAGCGGAGCTATGCCATGTTATTCGCTCCTTACTGATGTGCATTTGGCGATGGTGACAATGTCCAGGCGGTGCCGGTTTTATAGCCTTATTGTACCGTTAGCCACCCGTGGGGCTGTGGAGTAGATTATAACAGGTGCCAGTTGGTGATTGTATATCGACCGGTAGTATTGAACAATCAACATCACATGCATTTGCGACAGCTCATTTTGTATAAAGGGCATTTGGTGGAAGCAGCTAGGTCGAAACTATTAGGGCGCGTCCATTAGAGCGCTTTGTAACATACCGTGCATGCATGCACGCTTGCATCGATATTTCCCGGCTGCACGCCTCATCAGTGTGACTCATCGGTTTGTGGCCGGAGATATAGCCGCGGACGGTGTTGGTGGCGGCTGGTATTGATCCAGGCCGACCGATCGCGACGACGTGTTGGGTTACTTAGAACGGCGGTAACTCTATGACCGGCTAATGACCTAATGATCGCGTCCGGAAACCGTGTGTCCATTGAACGGTGTGGCAGCGGGACATGGGGCTGACATGACCCGTGGGCGCTCACATCCGCTTCAGTGGGGCATGATATCCAGCAGGAAGGCAGGCGTAGTTCGAGCGGAGCTGGTCCGGACGTGAAGTGGTTAGCATTCGTGGGTTATACTGCGACCGTTCGGTCCGGTCGCACACGCGATGACCTGCGGCTGTGTTGTGTGGCTGCTGTCTGTTAGGGCAGTGGAGTGTGGGCGTCATACAACCACATAGCAGGCGCGACGCCCTCAAGACCCAATCATCAGCATAGAACACTGGAGTGGGGCGGCGACCTCAAGCCCCAATCATCAGCATAGAACACTGGAGTGGGGCGGCGACCTCAAGCCCCAATCATCAGCATAGAACACGAGTGGGGCGGCGACCTCAAGCCCCAATCATCAGCATAGAACACTGGAGTGGGCGGCGACCTCAAGCCCCAAGCATCAGCATAGAACACTGTAGTGGGGCGGCGACCTCAAGCCCCAATCATCAGCATAGAATACTGGAGTGGGGCGGCGACCTCAAGCCCCAATCATCAGTATAGAACACTGGAGTGGGGCGGCGACCTCAAGCCCCAATCATCAGCATAGAACACTAGTGGGGCGGCGACCTCAAGCCCCAAGCATCAGCATAGAACACTGGAGTGGGGCGGCGACCTCAAGCCCCAATCATCAGTATAGAACACTGGAGTGGGGCGGCGACCTCAAGCCCCAAGCATCAGCATAGAACACTGGAGTGGGGCGGCGACCTCAAGCCCCAATCATCAGCATAGAACACTGTAGTGGGGCGGCGACCTCAAGCCCCAATCATCAGCATAGAACACTGGAGTGGGGCGGCGACCTCAAGCCCCAATCATCAGTATAGAACACTGGAGTGGGGCGGCGACCTCAAGCCCCAATCATCAGCATAGAACACTGTAGTGGGGCGGCGACCTCAAGCCCCAAGCATCAGCATAGAACACTGGGGGGGGGGGGGGCGGCGACCTCAAGCCCCAATCATCAGTATAGAACACGAGTGGGGCGGCGACCTCAAGCCCCAATCATCAGTATAGAACACTTGAGTGGGGCGACGACCTCAAGCCCCAATCATCAGCATAGAACACTGTAGTGGGGCGGCGACCTCAAGCCCCAATCATCGGCATATAACACTGTAGTGGGGCGGCGACCTCAAGCCCCAATCATCGGCATAGAACACTGGAGTGGGGCGGCGACCTCAAGCCCCAATCATCGGCATAGAACACTGTAGTGGGGCGGCGACCTCAAGCCCCAATCAGCATAGAACACTGGAGTGGGGCGGCGACCTCAAGCCCCAAGCATCAGCATAGAACACTTGCGTTGGGGCGGCGACCTCAAGCCCCAAGCATCAGCATAGAACACTGTAGTGGGGCGGCGACCTCAAGCCCCAATCATCGGCATAGAACACTGTAGTGGGGCGGCGACCTCAAGCCCCAATCATCGGCATAGAACACTGTAGTGGGACGGCGACCTCAAGCCCCAAGCATCAGCATAGAACACTGGAGTGGGGCGGCCACCTCAAGCCCCAATCATCGGCATAGAACACTGTAGTGGGGCGGCGACCTCAAGCCCCAATCATCGGCATAGAACACTGTAGTGGGGCGGCCACCTCAAACCCCAAGCATCGGCATAGAACACTGTAGTGGGACGGCCACCTCAAGCCCCAATCAGCATAGAACACTGTAGTGGGGTGTCACAGTGTGCATTAGTCAGCAGTCAGCATTAGTCATATCCGTCACAGGCGTTGTACGCGCTGGGTTATCGCGGAGCCGCAGTGTTGGAGCCGTATTTCTGTCCGCTGTCAGTAGCAGCGTCATTTCATCCATCCGCTCGCCACCTTCCGTTTGGCACCAGCCGTGTCATTGCATTTTCATCACTCCTCCCCGCTCCGTTTCGTCTCTCATGTCACGCTGTCTCCAATCCGCGCCGTCCTGTTCCGTCCCGTCCAATCCCCTAGTGTCGCCTTGTCCTCGTTCTGTCGCACTCTGTCACTTAGTGGCAACGTCCTTAAAGGGAATAGGTCACCTTGAAAGTCGTCTTGAAATTCAACCATACGGTGTATCTTGAGCTCAAAACTACGAATATTACTTTGGTTTCGGCAACTGATGGATATATGTGGAGAAATAAGTAAGTTTCTATTTGCATTTCACGATAAATCGTACGATAGCAGCTGGCGTTCTGGCTCCGTCCCGCTCCGCCTGACGCCAAGAACAGTCTCTGACAAGGGGCCGCCGCGCCGCCCGGGCGGCTGAGCGGATATTAACCCGCGCCCTGGTGGGCCTCTGAGACAACTTGGCCATGGTGGGGGGTCAAAATTACCCCCCCCCCCCCCGTAACTCGAAAACTTAAGGTACTAGAAAGACGCGGAAAAGAGTGTTCGAAAGCTCTAGACATGGACATTCGAAGTTACTTCAGGTGGTTTTTGCCTCTGAAAAAAATTGAGGTCACCAGAGGTCATCAAAGGTCAAATTGGCCAGTTTTTGGACATCGACTTCAAACATTCCCAAATATCTCGAAAACTATAATAGCTAGAAGCAAACGAAAAAACGCAATAGCAAGACATTGAAATTTACAATCGGCATGGTGTCCTCAAATTTGACCTCAGGTCAATATTGAAGGCTCCAGAGGTTATGAAAGGTCAAAAAGTCTGATTTTGGCGAAACTGGTTTTCGCAAGTAACTTTTTACTGAATAAAGATAGAGCAATACTGTTGCCAGCATCGTGTTCATCTCAATAAGGCGGATCGTAACATATTACTTGTGACCTAGTTAGGTCAAATTCAAAATTTGACCTCAGGTCAAGGTCATTTGGTGACCCAGGTAAGTCATGTTGCATATACGGCGACGCGGCTTGATAGCCAAACACAGTGATGCCTTCCACTAGTCTCTATCTTTACTCTATCAATAGTTATTACCAAAACAAACAACCACCGCGATGATGACCTCAGATGACCTCATATGACCTTTCAGGGGTCACTGAGCAGCAATTGCACTTGGGTCATCAATAATGAGCCAACATAACATGATTCTGAAAGAATTTACCTGATACCATGCAGATTCGTTGAATAGTAAGCATTTGTATATTTTCCCATTCACTTATAATGGGGAGGTTAGCAAATTTACCTGACCGTAGGTCACCGATATAAAAAAAACAATCCGACATAAACAAGTTGGAGGTACTCATGACCTCATGATATCCTGCAAGTTTCAAATATTTCCCATCAAAACTGTAGCTTTGGCACGATCACAAAGATTTTAGGAGGTAAGGTCACTGCAAGTGATCTGGTGACCTGACCTGAAGTGACCTGGGGTATAAACTTTGACAAAGTGTGGGTAATTGATCCCTAAACAGCTATGCATGATTTGGCGGCGCTCCGCGCCGCCGTTTTCCTGCTATGACCGAAAACCGCCGGGGGGGGGAGGGGGGGACCCCCACCAGGGCGCGGGTTAACGAGGCATCGTGATCAGACACATGATCAGGACATGAAACCGGGCCCACTAGTCCTGTGGCGAAATAGGGCGCGGGTTAACGAGGCATGTGATCTGATCAGGCAGCTCGGACCCCCACCAGGGCGCGGGTTAACGAGGCATCGTGCTCAGACACATGATCAGGACATGAAACCGGGCCCACTAGTCCTGTGGCGAAATTACATCGTGATCAGACACATGATCAGGACATGAAACCGGGCCCACTAGTCCTGTGGCGAAATTACATCGTGATCAGACACATGATCAGGACATGAAACCGGGCCCACTAGTCCTGTGGCGAAATTACATCGTGATCAGACACATGATCAGGACATGAAACCGGGCCCACTAGTCCTGTGGCGAAATTACATCGTGATCAGACACATGATCAGGACATGAAACCGGGCCCACTAGTCCTGTGGCGAAATTACATCGTGATCAGACACATGATCAGGACATGAAACCGGGCCCACTAGTCCTGTGGCGAAATTACATCGTGATCAGACACATGATCAGGACATGAAACCGGGCCCACTAGTCCTGTGGCGAAATTACATCGTGACCAGACACATGATCAGGACATGAAACCGGGCCCACTAGTCCTGTGGCGAAATTACATCGTGATCAGACACATGATCAGGACATGAAACCGGGCCCACTAGTCCTGTGGCGAAATTACATCGTGATCAGACACATGATCAGGACATGAAACCGGGCCCACTAGTCCTGTGGCGAAATTACATCGTGATCAGACACATGATCAGGACATGAAACCGGGCCCACTAGTCCTGTGGCGAAATTACATCGTGATCAGACACATGATCAGGACATGAAACCGGGCCCACTAGTCCTGTGGCGAAATTACATCGTGATCAGACACATGATCAGGACATGAAACCGGGCCCACTAGTCCTGTGGCGAAATTACATCGTGATCAGACACATGATCAGGACATGAAACCGGGCCCACTAGTCCTGTGGCGAAATTACATCGTGATCAGACACATGATCAGGACATGAAACCGGGCCCACTAGTCCTGTGGCGAAATTACATCGTGATCAGACACATGATCAGGACATGAAACCGGGCCCACTAGTCCTGTGGCGAAATTACATCGTGATCAGACACATGATCAGGACATGAAACCGGGCCCACTAGTCCTGTGGCGAAATTACATCGTGATCAGACACATGATCAGGACATGAAACCGGGCCCACTAGTCCTGTGGCGAAATTACATCGTGATCAGACACATGATCAGGACATGAAACCGGGCCCACTAGTCCTGTGGCGAAATTACATCGTGATCAGACACATGATCAGGACATGAAACCGGGCCCACTAGTCCTGTGGCGAAATTACATCGTGATCAGACACATGATCAGGACATGAAACCGGGCCCACTAGTCCTGTGGCGAAATTACTTAAAGGGATTATACGTTTTTTTCGCCAGAATAATTGAGTTACATAGTAAAACGTACTTATAAATGTGGTAGAAGTCCCACGGTAGCCACATTTTTTCTGGAAATTACCTCTTCTGCACGTAAGGACATTCCAAAGTGCGCGGTGATGCCACCGCGTATTTTCTGCAGGACCGGCTGAGGCAGAGCCAGTCATCTCTTTTATGCTAATAAAAACACCTCACGTATGGCATATTTCCGGTAAAATAAGCAATATTTGAAAGAAAATAAACTTGTTTTGTTCCAACGACAGCAGCAGTTACTTAGTTTTCCCATAAAATTATATATTGTTCATGAATTTTCATGCCAAAAAATTAATACGCCACCACCAAATTCTCAACGCTGAAGGCCAGAGATAAGAAAACCACAAAAAAAAACACAACCTCAACGAACAGTGTGCAGTAATACAAAGTCCTGTCAGTTTTGAATTGCATAATAATTTTGTGATCCAGTGTAGGACTTGCAGATAATTCAAAACTCTAAAATTGATCTTAAGATAAAAGTGGTGGACAGTAGTGCCGATCAAGTACTCGTTATCTGATACTAGTCTCGAAAACGCCCAAGTTTTAACGCTGATAATTGCTGAAATAATGGACTAAATGAGCATTGCGGTCCCTGTTATATGTCTTAAACGTGTTTAAAGCTCATACAACTGCAAAAGAGTGCATTTACTTTCAGGTCGGAAACCCGTATAATCCCTTTAACGCAGGGAGGTAATTCTTTAGGGAGGTAATGCTTTCACCACAACCCATTTTTAGATATGCTCTACAAATCTGCTATCTCAGTCCAAACCCCCATGTTAAAAGTGAACTATTCCCTTTAACCCTCGCCCTACGTCCTAAACGACCCCCCCTGAGGTTTTGATTGCATAACTTGTAGACATGCGGCGCATCTTGCTGACATTTTTAGTAGCTAAGTATACAACAATTATACGTATGCTGTAAAAATTGCGTTGAAATTAGTTGAGAAATTTGGTAAATAATGATGTTTGATGACGTCATGTTGGTGGAAAACGATAAATGTTTGAAAAATCGTAGAAAAAAGAGTTTTAAAGCAAATTGCAAACGCAATTAAGCGAAGATATTAAAATGTAATTTTCTTTCAAATGGCAATCTCGGATTTTCGAAATTTTGGGGTTTTAACCCCCAAAATGATCAAAAACTTTGTTTTTAATTCACCACAAAATCAAAATTTTCAAAGATGTTAAAAAACGGAATATATGTGAGAACTGAGTATGGACAATACTCAAACCAAATTTCAAAGAAATATCTCTATTTTTGATTGAGTGATGGCTCCCGAAGTGTAAGAAATTCATGACGTCATTTTTTAATAACTTTTTTTTTTACCAGATACGAATCAATAATTACCTTTTCTGTATTTCTGAGACAAACCTGGTCTAGGAACACGCCTTTTTGTTTACATTTATCAATTCTCATTTTGAGGTTTCTGACAGACCAAAATCGCTGTTCTGGACGTGGTCGATCGAGGTCATTCACTTGACCTGGAAGGTCACTCGTTGACCCGAAACCTAAAAATTACATACCCTTAGATTCCAAACATGACAGGCAACATGTTGGTTATTACACGTTGAGCTATGTTGCTTGGGTTGGAAGTTAACAGGGGGGGTCGTTTAGGACCCCCCCGTAGGGCCGAAGGTGAAAAAGCTCCCGTAAGGCGAGGGTTAACCCGGCATTGGCTGGGGTCTCAGCCGAACGCCATTGGTGGGGGGGGGGGGGGCGTGTTTCCATATAACCAATAACCGCAGCGAGATGCGCAAGGCGGCAATCGAAAGCTCTCAATGAGACGCATCCAAAGCTTACACGAAATTTACAAATAAGTTCACATGTCAGGTCACGGTCAGGTCAAAGATCAAACCGAGATATTTCAGTTTTTGGGCCATACTTTCCATCCAAAGCCTTAGATTGCGACTATTATCACACAAAGTGCTCTGAAAGGTGTAATACATATCCCGCAAAAGTGAAATTGTAAGCAAAGGTCAAGGTCAGTCACAAAAGGTCACAGGTCTACGAAAGCCATGCGACACATGTTTTACGGGTTGTTTTACATGTATAATTCGATAGTAGTAGTCATTTTCACAATCTGACACCATATAAGGTCAGGTCAAATAAGGTCAAAAATTGTAATTGATAAATATATATATATATATATATATATATATATAATATATATATATATATATATAATATATAATATATATATATAATATATATATATATATATATATATATATATATAATATATATATATATATAATATATATATATATATATATATATATATATATTATATATAATATATATATTATATAAATATATATATATTATATATATTTATATATATATATCTATATATATAATATATATATATATAATAATGTATATAAAAAAAAATATATATATATATATATATATATCTATTATATATATATATATATATATATATTTATATATATATATTATATATTTATATATATACTTACATATATAATATATATATATATATATATATCTATATATATAATATATATATATATATATATATATATATATATTATAATATATATATATATATATAATATATAACACCCAGTTTCGTCTCAGAAATACAATGCTGGGATTTATGTGTTTGTATATTGTCATCAGTAAAATTATATAAAACGCAATTTCAAATATGACTTCATGAGTTACTCATACTAGGGAGCGATAGTCAGTGGCCAAAATAAATGCATTTCTTTTCAATTTGGATTGGGTTTGTCCACTTTGGTTCTTCACATCTTCGGTTTTGTAAACATGTTTGAAAATGTAGATTTTGAGGGCATTTTTTCAACAAATATTGGATTATATTTATTTATTTTTAGTCAGAAACCAAAATTATACAATCCGAGATAGACATTTTGTAGCCCTTGCAATTTGCTTATCTTTTGCGTTATCGATTGCATTTTACTTTAAATATTGCGTTGTACAGCCTGATAAAGCTTAGCTTGATTTGTGTGTCAAACTCGGGTGTAGTGGATGTCACTTAATTCGCTATATTTCGAGAGATAAACAATGGACGAAATTTCTTTATTTTTGCACGGAGGACGTATAATTGATGTAGGAGACGGTACCAGAAGTTCACGTCGGAGCGCTATTAGTTTCCTGAGCTATTGTGAAAGTCCCCTCAGGGGTGGGGCGAAAACGACCCCCCCCCCCCCCCCCCCAGCTAATGCCTGGTTAAGGAGATAGTCACCTTTTTGATTTGTTAGCACAAACTTATTTGGCTACCGTTATGTATTAAAATGTTATGATCTAATGTAATAATTAAATACAATGTATTCCCTGATTCAAAGTTGAAGTTGGGAAAATTATGATCGGTATTTCCCTCCACTATTGGAAAGCGAACAACGCTGTTGCATCAATCTGTTCACGTGTTGAATGGGCACTTGTAAACAAATCGCCGACACTAAATAGGTTCGCTGTAGTTTAGCTTGGCACCGCCGGCCGGTGCCAAGCTAACTGCCGATGTCAATGCACTTTTTTCAATGTTGTGATTGTTCATAAATTTCTTGACACATATTCGCAAAGATAGAGTGCAGGAAGACATATTGCATACCTTCATGATACGTAGCAATGCGTAGGGAGGCTAATTTACTGAATTAGTTACCGAGTACTTGCTGGTACCGGGCCGATATAAGCGTGGATTGCTATCGGTAGGAACCTGCCTATATATCTCGGTGGGAATGTTATATGCAAAATGTGATGAATTTACTTCATATTTTGGCCGCGTCTATCGATTTCGGTACTAACTCTTTTGTTTTGTGGAGAAGGATGATTATCTCCCTTTTAACCGAACGCCCCCCCCCCCCCCCCCCCCCAGCTGTTCGTTTTGTTTTGTCCCGCTCTGCCATGGTCGCGTGTCCCGCAGCCCGTCACCCTGTGCTTCGCTCCCACCCACCCGCACCCCATTGTACCCCCGTCACCGCCGCGTCCCCGTCCCGTCCCGTCCCGTCCCGTCCCGTCCCGTCCCGTCCCCGTCCCGCCCCGCCCCGCCCCGCCGCGCGCCCGCCGCGTCCCGTCCGCCCCGCCCCGCCCCGACCCGCCCGCCCGCCCCGCCCCGCCCCCGCCCCGCCCTGCCCTGCCTCGCCCCGTCCCGTACCCGTCCCGTCCCGTCCCGTCCCGTCCCGTCCCGTCCGTCCCGTCACTGTCCCGTCCTGTCTGTCCTGTCCCTGTCCTGTCTCGTCCCGTCCCACCGCGTCCCCGTCCCGCCGCGTCTCGTCTCCGTCTCGTCTCGTCTCGTCTCGTCTCGTCCTCGTCTCGTCCCCGTCCCGTCCTCGTCTCGTCTCTTCTCGTCCCGTCCCGTCCCGTCTGTCCCGTCCCCGTCCCGTCCCGTCCCGTCCTGTCCCGTCCCGTCTAGCCCCGCCCACGCCCACCGTGTCCCTTCCCGTCCCACCGCGTCCCGGCGTCCCGTCCTGCAGCATTCCCGTCCGTGTCGTGTCTCACTATCCTTGGACCCGTCACCTCGCGACACACTGTCCGCCCCGCCTGAGCTGCCAGCGCGTGACGACCGTCGTCGGCGTGCCTTCGTCACGTCAGACCGACTGAGACGTCACAGCGGGTGTCACAGGGGGGCGACCGACCGTGGCCCGTCGTCGTCCAGCTAGCTGGGTGTCACAAGGGGCGCCGACCGTGGCCCGTCGTCGTCACAGGCGGGTTTCACAGGGGCGGCCGACCGTGGGCCCGTCGTCGTCACAGCGGGTGTCACAGGGGGCGGCCGACTGTGGCCCGTCGTCGTCACAGCGGGTTTCACAGGGGGCGACCGACCGTGGGCCCCGTCGTCGTCCACAGCGGGTTTCACAGGGGGCGGCCGACCGTGGCCCGTCCCGTCGTCACAGCGGGTGTCACAGGGGCGGGGCCCGACTGTGGCCCGTCGTCGTCACAGCGGGTTTCACAGGGGGGCGGCCCGACTGTGGCCCGTCGTCGTCACAGCGGGTGCAAGGGGCGGCCGACCGTGCCCGTCGTCGTCACAGCGGGTTTCACAGGGGCGGCCGACTGTGACTCGTCGTCGTCACAGCGGGTTTCACAGGGGGCGGCCGACTGTGGCTCTCGTCGTCACAGCGGGTTTCACAGGGGCGGCAGACCGTGGCCCCCCCCGTCGTCGTTACAGCGGGTTTCACAGGGGCGGCCGACTGTGGCTCGTCGTCGTCACAGCGGGTTTCACAGGGGGCGGCCGAATTGTGGCTCGTCGTCGTCCACAGCGGGTTTCACAAGGGGGCGGCCGACCGTGGCCCGTCGTCGTCCACAAGCGGGTTTCACGAGGGGGCGGCCGACTGTGGCCCGTCGTCCCGCCCGCCCGCGACTGGTCCAGTTTTCGTCCGTCGCCCTCGAGCGCTGGACACACTCGATCTCAGCCAGCCCCGGCGTCTATCTCGGCCAACCCTGTGGTCCCACCTTGGAAGGGATGCCGACAATCTCCAGCGCTCCTTTTGGGTACCAAGTGACCTAAATAGGTCGGAGCCGCTAAAAAACCCCAATCATCATCATCATCATCCATCATATCATCATCATCATCATCATCATCCATCATCATCATATCAACATCATCATCATCATCATCATCATCATCATCATCATCATCATCATCATCATCACATCATCATCATCATTATCATATCAATCTCATTATCATTATCATTATCAATTATCATACACATTATCATTCTCATTATCTTATCATCATCATTATCATTAATCATCATCAACATCATCAGTCATCATCATCAGTCATCATCATCATCATCATCATCATCATCATCATCATCATCATCATTCATCATCATCATCATCATCATCATCAATCATCATCATCACATCATCATCATCTCATCATCATCATCATCATCATCAATCATCATCCCGTGCTCGGTGGTCCGTTGACCCGTGCCTGTGTCTGCCGCGATGACCGCGATGACCGCGATGACATTCCCGACGGAGCGCGACCGCCCCCTGGCGGGGCTGGCGGCTCGGTGGCTATCGGTCGGCCCGCCGTCTGGCAAACCGAGCCAGCCCTGTCGTCCGCCGACGGACCCCAGCAGCGTCGCTGACGACGCGCTCAGTGCGGCGCCGACGGCGCAGAAGGGGTGGTGTGGCCCGCTGGGTGGGAGTGTGCGGTTCGGTGAGTGGTGTGAAGACGAGGGCCCTGTGGAGACGCCTACCGTGTGAAAGACATCACTATGTGAAGGTGTCGAAGACATCGAAGGCGTTGGTGGTGCTGGACGAGCGGTGTGGACACTGGACGTGGTCCCTGGTCGGATAGTGGTGGTGTTCGGAAGTAACTGCTTGTTGAGTGCGTGCAGCACAGCAGTGAGGTGTTGGCGACAGCGGCCGGGTGCCGGCGGCCCGTGTCACGCGCTGCAGGCGTACGCAAGTCTGTGGTAGTGACATTCGTGTGGAGAAGGGCGAGGGGGTCCCCTGGCGACGTGATCTCTTCAGTGCGGAGCGGCTCAACTGGGGTGCGAGCGGCAACCCGGGTGGTGACAAGGTGGACGCGGTTTGTCCGGGTCAGCCGCCTCCTGTGTCGAACATCGCTGGGGACCACGGTCCGTCAGCTTGCGCTGCTGAGCTCGAAGTCTGAGCCGCCTGTATGTTACCTCCGGGCCGTTTCTACTAGTCGCGTCGTAGAACTGCTGTGCCGGGTGCCACGAACTTGAGTTCCTAGCATGACATCGTCCAGGCGCCGGCCCAGCTTGCCTGTCGCTGTCCCCGTCTTTCCGATTAGACCACGGCCGCCGCCGTCGCGTCGCCGTCGCGTCGCCGGGTGGTCGCGTCGCCGTCGCGTCGCCGCCGGGGGGGGTCGGCCGTCGCGTCGCCGGGTCACGATGGTAGAGCTGAGTTCGGAGCTGGGCGAACTTGGCGGCGTCTCTGCGTCCGCCCTGTGGTGTCGACTACGCGCCGCGCTCCGCATCCGTCCGGCAAACCTCCCCCACCTCCAGCAGCACCGGCCCACCGGCACGGAAAGCCCCAGCTACCGATACCAGTGCTGCGAGCTCTGCGATCGCAGCGGAACCTTCGACGATGTCGGCTTCGGCACTGCGGTGTCGTCGCGTGCGCGGCGGCGGGCGGCGGCGCGCAGCTATCAGTCCCCGCTGCTGCCGCCCCCGCCCTCTGAGGGCCCGCCACCGCCCCACCTCTGGACATTGACGAGGCGATCCACCGCTCAGCGCCCCCCGGCCGACGCGCCCGCACCGCTGCCATCCTGCCACTTGGCGACGCCGTCTATCCGCCGAGTACGAGTATACGGTGGCTGGACCCTGCCTCCGGACTCCGGCCCGGCGTCTGCTCTGGTCCAGCCCAGCAGCCGGCTAACAGGAAGCTGTCCAGATGGTGGGTGGGTGGCTGCCCCGGCGGCGGGCACGTGCGCAGCGGCAGGCCGCGGCGGCCGTGTGCTTTGGCAGAGAGCCCCAGATAAGTGGAGTGCACTGAAGGGTGGCAGATGCATGGCTCCAGTGCTGATGAGCTGTGACGGATTTATGATAGTTGGCCGTAATCACGGGGTAAGCGGGGATGCACAGGCATGTGGAATGCTCACGTACATGTTTATTAACCGGGAGTTGAGGTGGCGGTCCTTCATACGACGTGCTGAGTTTTTGGACATTAACCATGGCAAACTACATTCGCACTGTCCAATGATGGAGATCGGGCCACGCAGTGTTCGCCTTTGTACGTGAGTGTGCTGGCGTTACGCATTCATAAGGGTTGCCTTTGTACGTTCGGTGCCAGGCTAGCGTGTCATAAGTCGATTCCGCATAGCTTTCGACGAGACATGCCTCACAGGCAACTAATCGCGTATGCAACGGCAAGGACAAAGATATGGATCCGATGCACGTAACTGGTGCAACCTGCTTTTGCCGGTGTCGGTGACACGTCCGATCGAGTGACGACGGATAACGTCTACTCGAGAGTGGAGACGTTCTACTGACCGTGGGGCACATCGGCACATTGATGGAGAGGTGGGTTTCGCGAGGATGACTTTGTCGGTAGAGGGGCAGAAATTCCTAAATATTCGGTCACAGCCTAGCCACGCCATGGAATGAGTTGGTAAGTCACAACCTTTAGTCACGGCGCCTGCAATGCTAACCCTATGGCGCTGGTCGGCAGGCACAGCTTTCAGTCACGGCGTGATAGTTCTGGTCCCGACGCTGGGACCAGCTATTCTGCAACTTTACTTTGTTGTCGGGTCTAAAGGACAAATTGTGTAGTACATTCTGAACCAATACTTATTAATTGGCAGCAGTGCAGTGCGACTGATGCATGACGTTATTGCAGAAAATTACCACCTGATTTAAGGAGATTTTCCAAGCGCAGATTGTCGAGACAGAAAGTTCAAGGTTGTCCGATGAGGTTATCAGCGGACCGTGACCCGTTTGGCCGGGAGTACCGGTGCCGGTCCGGCGGGTCGCGGTAGCTGTACCTCCTCTCTCTGGGCAGCTTGTGCTGTGTCCCTGTCCCCTGTGTCGCCGCTCGGCCTTCAGGACACGACGTCCGGCGTGTCTCGGTATGTACCCCCTCTCTCTGGCAGCTGTGCTGTGTCCCCTGTCACCCTGTGTCGCCGCTCGGCCTTCAGACACGGTCCGGCGTGTCTCGGTACTGTACCCCCTCTCTCTGCGAGCTGTGCTGTGTCCCTGTCCCCTGTGTCGCCGCTCGGCCTTCAGACACGGTCCGGCAGGCAGCATCTGTGTGTCAGCAGTGTTTGTTCAGGCGCGACCGCGCGTCTCCGGGCCTTAGTCGACGCGGAGGGACGGCCGGCCAGGGAAGTGCCCTCCTGCCGCCCTCTGCTGCCCTCTGGCCTCCCTCTGCCGCCCTCTGCTGCCCTCCTGCCGCCCTCTGCTGCCCTCCTGCCTCCCTCTGCCGCCCTCCTGCTGCCCTCCTGCGCCCTCTGCCGCCCTCTGCCGCCCTCTGCGGCCCTCCTGCGCCACATCGGGTCATGCGAGACGCCCACCGGTCTGACCCCGATCAGTTTTCTGTTACAGACTTTAACCCAAATGGCGATTCTCCATCACTGACTTGGGAATGATATGAGGTGGAAAGCATCCTCTATATCATACCAAAGTTGCATCAGTCTTGTCAGCGTCTTTGGCAGCTGCTGTCTGTTTCCCTGTTATCCATCCGTGATCATCCCAGTAGCGCTGCACTAATTTTTAGAGTTGACCAGGCTTAGGAAGCTAAGCTCTGATCTGAAGTGACTGGGTTGTGCTTCAGACGACTGGACGGGTCGCGGCGGCTCACGATATTTGCATGTTGTTGCATTTCAACCTTGCAATCACTCCGCAGCATTTCGCCGACCAAAGGGCGGGAACAGCTTTGACGCATCTATGCTGGACTTTGGATCCGTGCTTAGTCCGTGATTAGGGAATACTACTTAACTTGGTATCATACCTCACCTGAACGCTATCGGTCCGACCGTCAGCGGTCCAGGGTTAGCACAGTAAGTGTGCACGGAGGCGCCTGTGGTCAGTGGGGGGGGTCTCGAACCTGGCGTTCACAACAAACACAGGATTACCCAGTTACCTTGTTAAATATGGAACAAATGAAATTTTGGACATGGAAGCATTCCAGATCAGCAGGCTATCAACACTGATGCAATTATGCTCATATATGTTTTACCTTTTGGACGTTTTGGGCCAATAAATTTGAATGAAGACTCATAAATTTCTAAACGGCTCAGAGATTAACTTCAATGAAGCTAGTAAATTTGAACTTGCCCTGATATTAGTTTACTGTATGAACACAAATGAGTAAAAATGATCTATATGATATCGGCTTGCAAAGACGATAGATTTCCATGTCAATAGTGACAAAAGCACCGCAATTTCTTCGGGATTATACGAAACGCCCGCTGTTCATTGCGTCCATAAAGCGGTGTAATGGTATTATACGAAACGGCCCGCTGGTCATCCTCGTCCATAAAGCGGTGTAATGGTATTATACGAAACGGCCCCGCTGGTTCATCTCGTCATAAAGCGGGTAATGGTATTATACGGAACGGCCCGCTGGTTCATCTCGTCCATAAAGCGGTGTAATGGTATACGAAACGGCCACGCTGGTTAATCTCGTCCATAAAGCTGTGTAATGGTATATACGAAAACGGCCCGCTGGTTCATCTGTCCATAAAGCTGGCTGTAATGGTATTATACGAAACGACGGCCCGCTGTTCATCTCGTCATAAAGCGGGTGTAATGTATTATACGAAACACGGCCCGCTGGTTCATCTCGTCCATCGTCGCGGTGTATATGGCAATTGAACACAGGACGCAGAGCAGGTGTATTCCGTTCTGTGTTCCTTCTCTGTCTGCAGCAGTGCGTAGTACATGTGTCCACTCAATTATGTTCTCGGTCTAACTGTCTGCCGCCAAGCTACCATTTCCACTTCTTTACAGGCTGTTTCCGGGTCTAACTGTCTGCCGCCCCAGCTAATCCATTTCTCTCTTCCTTTACAGGCTGTTCGGTCTAACTGTCTGCCGCCAGCTAACCATTTCCTCTCCTTTACAGGCTGTTTCCGGGCTAACTGTCTGCCGCCAAGCTAACCATTTCCTCTTGCCTTTACAGGCTGTTCCGGTCTAACTGTCTGCCGTCAGGATGTAACCATTTCCCTCTTCCTTTACAGGCTGTTCCGGTCTAACTGTCCTGCCGCCAGCTAACCATTTCCTCTTCTTTACAGGCTGTTTCCCGGTCTAACTGTCTGCCGCCAGCTAACTATTTCCTCTTCCTTTACAGGCTGTTACCGGTCTAACTGTCTGCCGCCAGCCTGACCATTTCCTCTCCTTTACAGGCTGTTTCCGGTCTAACTGTCTGCCGCCAGCTAA
>JAXIVJ010003449.1:22500-94133 GCA_036785665.1 Chirona hameri | reverse complement strand
GGCCATATACTAGTCCTAGCTAAGACTTAGCCAAACACTTTGGCTTAAGGTGGGTTAAGCGTACCTTAGTGCCAAAGTTTTCGCCGCTTTCACCCTTTGTTTTTGATACGGATTACCAAGCACGAATGCAGCTAAATTAAAACTGTATCATAAGCATGTAATCATGCAAATCTTAGTACGCAGTCTTACTCTGCATAGGTTAGCGTGGTCAATTTGTTGCCATTTGAACGCAAAATATGTATGTCAGGAAAACTTTCGGTAGTATTATCCTATGATTTTAGTCAACGAAACTTACAAAACAGTGCAAGCATAGCGTCTGAACTTTGTTTAGGCACTGCCTAAAGTGCCTTAAAGGAGATAGTTCACCTTCAACATTAGTTTTAAACTGAGATAGCAGTTTTGTAGCCCGTGTTGGGAAACCCTTATCTGCAAGTTTTATTGACTGAAAAGACTTTCCAGACGAATATATTGGATTGTTTTTGGCGAAGGAATGCGGTGCTGGCGAAAGAATGTTGTTCTGGTTCTAGCCCGGGCAGAGGCTATATATATATATACCGTCAGCCAATCAGCTTGCAGCTGGTGCTACCAAGCGAACCGCGGCAGCCGGTTAGCGCATCTCCAATGCGAGTCTATCCTTACGCGACTACTTTCGAATCTGATTGGCTGAACCATTGTTTACATTCGCGTGACGTCAGGACTCTGACTCAGAGAGTATGCATATAGTTTTGATAAACAATAAAAATGTACGGCCTTCTGGCCTGATTCGGCGCGATATAAGGCCAATTTTGACAATATAAAAAAAAAAATTGTATTACAAAATATAAAATCGTGTTTGGTAAAAAAAAATCCAAGGTGAACTATTTCCTTTAATGGCCGCGCGCGCGGCGCGTCCATAGGTGGTTAAGTCCATAGGCTGTTAGAAGGTGGTTTGTTTTGCTTGATTTTCAAAGCAACAAGAAATTCCACAAAAATGCATGTCTGATTTCCGACGCAAAGCGACTGTTCGAAATTAAAATAAATGTTGTCAAAAGTGATGCAGAATTAAACAAAAACATTTTAATGTAGTGTCGCGTGGTATGGTATTTTGTAAATAGGAACGAGTCTTTCCATAAAGGGATCAAACTTCATTAATGGCATCGCGACAATCCCGTCTGGTCCATCAATGGGGCACCACAATATATTTCCCGCCGCTAGAGGCGCTGATGATCAACTGCTACCAAGCGGACCGGCGTCTGTGCGTCAGAGTATAGGGCGCATTGTTTACGGCGGAGTTTTGAAGGGACAGATGTGTTCACACTTATACGAAGTGTTGTCTGAGTGTATTCGAAACCTGAAAGCATTTCTCGCTGAGGTCAATCGTTTGACCTTGGAAGGTCAAAGAGTGCCCGCGGGGTCAAATATTGGGTACCGCATAACTTTCCCCTAAAGTACTTACCGAAGTCGTTTCAACGACTTAATACTTCCAGTAACCTATAGACGGTGCACAAAGAGTGATCTGACCGCCCCTCGTCACCGGTTGACCTCAGGTGACAGTGACAACATAAGTTACCATTATGGCCTATGGCAGAATGATGGGGTACTGCATAATTTGTTGCCCAAATCACAGAGAACCCATTACACCACCATCGCCTTCCCTATAACTCACTGAAGGTGCACAACGCAAGAATTGACAATTCGAGGTTACTGTTTGACCTCAGGTCACCTGGAAAGGCGCTATATCAATTTATCGAGCCGTCCAAATACGTATTCATTGTTTACCGGCCGATTGTGTTCACACTTATACGAAATGTTAGTGTCTATGAGTGTATTCGAACCCTGAAAGCATTTACCGCTGAGGTCAATCGTTTGACATCGGGAGGTTATATAGTACCTGCGAGGTCAAATATCGGTTACCGCATAACTTTTCCCCTAAAGTACTTATCGAAGTCGTTTCAACGGCTAAATATTCACACTACCCTATAGACGGTTCACAATCAGTGATCTGACCGCCCCTGGTCACCGGTTGACCTCAGGTAACAACATAAGTTACCATTATGGGCTATGGGAGAATGACGGTGTACCGAATGCTTTTTATCTCCAAAAATCACTTAGAGAAACCATTCTTCTACCATCGCCTTCCCTTTAACCCACCGAAGGTAAGTTTGAATACAATTGGTCGGTAAACAACGAATACGTATTTGGACGGCTCGTTAAATCGATATTAGCGCCTTTCCAGGTGACCTGAGGTCAAACGGTGACCTGGAAAGGTCAAGTCTTGCATTGTGCACGGCTTTAGGCTGGTGGTAATATTTAGCCGTTGAAACGACTTCGGTAAGTACTTTAAGGAAAAGGTCATGCGGTACCCAAGATTTGACATCGCAGGCACTCTTTAATTAACCCTATTTGTAACAGGCTCCTGGCTACCCCTATTTGTAACAGGGGGGGGGGGGCGGATTCCGCCCCCCCCCCCCGGAGATCTCGAGATCTACCCATCCGATTTTCAAAAATGAAACGGTGTTTGGTTCCTCTCAACACGATCTACATTTATAAATAATAAAAAAATCTAAATTTTGGATAGGGGGGCAACAGGGGGGCAAAAACGACAAATTTTAGTGGTATTTTTGATTCAACATAGCTTTCATGTTTATCGACCGATTTTAACACAACTAATAGGAATCGATAGAGATTGAATCGGAAATTGATATATGACGGTGACGTTTGAAAATTCACAAATCATAGGCGTGTGCAGGTCACTCAATATGGGGGTGAAGTAAATGCGTAATAAAACCATTTTTTGATGTTGTTTTTTTGATAAATGAAATGGTATGTGATTAAGACATGAGAAAAAACAGTTATAAATCATATTTTTTTCCATAGGCGGTATCAGGTTAGTGAAAAAGGGGGGTAAAATTGGGAAAAATATTAACCGCAGACAAGTTGCTACCCAGCACTATAAATATGTTACTGATCATAGATAGTTCTTTTTTGCATGTTGTACTTCATCATAGGCGTATCCAGGATCCAAACTAGGGCGGCGCAAGACCTTTTGATAAGTATATTATCCGCTATTATGATACTAACTAGTCAACAGGGACTATTTCATTTACAACTTCAATTAACATTGCTTACCCCCTTTTTACCCTACCTGGACTCGCCTATTATCTTATAATCGTTCGTAGAGTAGCCTGTGGTGCGTGTTTCATCCGAAAACTGCAGTATGTTATGTCATTGTACGCCCATGCCTCTTAGTTTCCTTGCAATAATATGACCCCCTTTCTTCCATTCCTGAGCGCGCCTCTGCAAAAAATGACTTTATTCCCTTTTCTGGTCTCATATGTGCATATATTATTATAAGCTAAACGTATATTGCGCCGTTATCGCTGGCATATCGTCATCACCATGCCAGTCACCCCCCTTTTCATGTTCCTGAACACGCCCCTGAAACTCTATATGTAATACATTATGCAGATAATGGAAGCAGAAGCTATATTTTACATCTTGATAGCTATAAAGGCCCCTTACATTGCTCTATTGGCTTCCCGCCAAGCATTGAATACTTCCTGGAACCCCCCCCCCCCTTTCAAGTCCCTGAAACCGCCTCTGCCATGCAATTTTGTATGATATTTCAATAACATTATCTAATTTGCACTTGTTGCAATCACGGTAAGCCGATGTAACTCCTTCATACTTGATGCAGTTAGGAAGAAACCGTGAAGATCGCATTTCCGTATTTTCGCCAAATGTCGCCTCCGAACCCACCCAAAACTGTGCCCTGGAACCGCCTCTGTTCAAGTTAAGAACTCAAAATTTTGACTCCAAATGCGGAGTTCAATTCTATGAAAAGTCCCAAAATTTCATGGGCCTGCTCCCAGCCGTTCTGGAGATATCCGCGAAAAACATGAGGGGGGGCGGAATCCGCCCCCCCCCCTGTTACAAATAGGGTTAACCTCCTGAGGTCAAACGATTGACCTCAGTGATAAATGCTTTCAAGGTTCGAATACACCCAGACACCAACATTTTGTATAAGTTTGAACACAATCGGCCGGTAAACAACAAATAAGTATTTGGACGGCACGTTAAATGGATATTAGCGCCTTCCAGGTGACCTAAGGTCAAACGGTGACCTGGATAGGTCAAGTCTTGCGTTGTTCACCTTCGGTGGGATAAAGGGAAGGCGATGGTAGTAGATGGGTTCTCTAAGTGCATTTGGAGAGATACAAATATGCGGTACCCCGTCATGCTCCCAAAGGCCATAATGGTAACTTTGTTGTGGGTTCTCTTAATGGGTTCCCTGAGGTCAACCGGTGACTAGGGGCGGTCAGATCACTCTTTGTGCGCTGTCTATAGGCTGGTGGAAACATTTATCCGTTGAAACGACTTCGATAAGTATTAAGTACTTAAAGGAAATAGTTCACCTAGGAAAATTTTTACCCAACACGATTAGATCATATTTTGTAATACAATTTATTTTTATATTGTCAAAAATGGCCTTATATCGCGCCGATTCAGGACAGAAGGCCGTAAATTTGTATTGTTTATCAAAACTATATGCATACTCTCTGAGTCAGAGTCCTGACGTCACGCGAATGTAAAAAATGGTTCAGCCAATCAGATTCGAAAGTAGTCGCGTAAAGATAGACTCGCATTGGAGATGTGCCAACCGGCGGCCGGCGATTCGCTTGCTAGCACCAGCTGGAAGCTGATTGGCTGATGGTATAGCCTCTGCCCGGGCTAGAACCAGTACAACATTCTTTCGCCAGCACCGCATTCCTTCGCCAAAACCTCAAATATATTCGGCTGGAGAGTCTTTTCAGTCAATAAAACTTGCAGATAGGGGTTTCCCAACACGGGCTACAAAACTGCTATCTCAGTTTAAAACTAATGTTGAAGGTGAACTATTTCCTTTAAAGGAAATAGTTCACCTTCGGAAAATTTATCAGAACAGGATTTTATTATATTTTGTTAATACAGTTTCTTTTTTTCTTTTCAAAAATCGTCCTACATCGCGCCAATTCAGGACAGAAGGTCGTACATTATTAAGTTTATGGTGTGCGTTATTGGTCTGCGCATCCTCCATGCAGTGCTGGCACTTTCAGATGGTACGGTATATCATATATGCGCCGCATTTCTTCGCCAAAAAGTCAAATATCTTCGGCTGGAGAGTCTTTTCAGACAGGAACAGTTGCATATAGGGATTTCTCAACACGGGCTACAAAACTGCTATTTCAGTTAAAAACCCCATGTTGACGGTGAACTATTTCCTTTAAGGGAAAAGGTTATGCGATGCCCGATATTTGACCTCGCGGGCACTCTGACCTCCCGAGGTCAAACGATTGACCTCCGCGGACATGCTTTCAGGTTTCGAATACACTCATAGACAACATTTCGTTTAAGTTTGAACACATCTGTACCACTCTATATCCCCTTCAAAACTCCGCCGTAAACAATGCGCCCTACACTCACAGCCGCCGGTCCGCTTGGTAGCAGTTGATCATCAGCGCCATCTACAATAGCTTCAATTGTGGTGCCCCATTTTCTGGTGACGGTCCCGGAATAAGGGATGATCCGATAACATACATATTTTTGTTAGATACAGATTTATTCGATTTTTTTTTGTAATGCGGTGGATTGTGAACAAGTACTTTGTTGGTATTTTTAACAAATATCTCCATTTAAACGGTTTAGTTCTCCCGGCGTCCGCAGCGTGGTGCTAGCGTCGCTCGACGACCAATGTCCGCGTCCGGCGCGCAACGGCAACATTTGTGTTAGGAACATTTCAAGAGCAGAAGCACAACAAACCACCTAAACCACAACAATAAGAGATGGAAGGAATGTCAAACCTATACAATTTTTGGACTGTCCAATTTGGAGCAAGAAATGATATTCATAAAACAAATGTGCAAAATCAAATACAAATTGAACTAGCTTATTAAAATGAAGTGAAAGCATTTAGGTACACCATAAGCTACAACATTGACTGTATGCTGTCTCCTCACTGTCGCCAAACCATCCTTATTCCTGATTCCCGCTCTGACATAAGAACAGTATAATGCCATTCCATAGAAAATCTTAGTTATTATGGGTATTTGATAATTATTTATTGTATCTCTGCTGACGCTGAGTGGAGTGGTATCCAATCTTGGTAGGTACCTGCTTATAATAATACTAGATTTGTCATGGTATCAGTTTGTACATGACCACAAACAGTATTTGCTCAACTTTGATTCAGTTTTATATAAGATCTCTCATATGATTGTTTGTTGTTGTTGCAACATTGCTGTCTCTGTTAACTTCTTGGTGTGTTGTCTCTGGAAAGTCAAGATGTTGAACCATTTCTTGAAAATATAAATTACAACTTCTGAAGCATCTTCATTACCTGAACACATCTAACTTAGGATTCTAAAAACAACCAGTTGCAGGACCCCATTTTGATGTTGTCACGTGTTGTGACATATTTTGTGCTCTGAAAGTGTGTTGGGGACAGCCTATACATTTGTTGCACCTCTGGTTCTCCATAATGTGCACATGATCGTCACTTCCCTCAAAATCCACGTGTATCGCTTTTCAGTCACAAAGCAACACTCCTCCGAGCCAGCGCATAGCACACCGACAGCGCGGGCAACCCCCAGATATCCCCGTGAGGTCAGTCAGCCGACCTCTTGACCCTATGGTTGCTCCACTGCATTTATGGATCTCCTTCGCTAGTGAACAGCTAGTGCCGACCACTTGGAGTTGCCGAGACGCGTTCGATATAGCTGGCGCCACTGAGCAAGCACACAACGATGGGTGGCGGCGTCTATCGGACATCGCAAGAAACATTAGTAATTCCGACCGACGCTCGACACGAATGCTCCATTCGCACGTCAGGTCCTGCCTGGGCACACTGGCACAAGGTGTGTCCATATCCGGTGGCAAGGACCAATGCAGAGCCCATTGACCGTCAGGAGGTTGTTATTAGGTTAACACTTAAAAGAAGTGGCAAGTTTGCAATCAAGAACTTCTTACATGACAATCATTTCGCATTCAGCAAAATCTGATTCGGTTATTATGCTGAACACATTGCCGTTATCTAAAATTGAGAAATATACTACCAAAACTGAACAATTAACCTAGGTATAACAATTCACCTATATAGGCTCAGTGGAAGGCGGGGAACCCCGTCCAACTCTGCTATGGCAATGCATTGTTTCCAGCATATGCATGCTGTGCTGTAGACACCGAATACCATTTTAAGTCATTTAAAAATGTACACAATATTGACGAATTATCTAGCTTTGCGGGCAACTGGGCATGTACTTACTTCAGTCTCAAATAAAGGTGAAAACATATATTAGTAGTTGAATGCTGACCAACGATCATTATGAACTCGGTAAAGATGACGCTCTCTTAACCCGCGCGGCGCTGGGGGGGGGGGGGGGTAAATGTTACCCCCCCCCGGATTGTCTCCATAACTTGACAACTATGACAGATATCAAAGTCAAACTTACGGTAGCTTATGGTGCATCAATTCTACGTCTTCTGCCATTTAAAAAAAAACGTGATTTTTTTTTTGGCAGATAATGAAGTCTTAGTGACGTCATGCCATGTCATTTTTGGTGAAAAATGTTAAATGTTTGAAAAATCGTAGAAAATAGCGTGTTGATGCAAATCGCAAATAAAAGGCGTCAAAAGAAAGGAAGTAACATTGTCTTTAAAATGGCTATCTCGGATTTTCAAAATTTTGGGTTTTTGACCCGAAAATGCAACAAAAAAAATTGTTTTGGGAAGAATTTCCACAAGTCTTTTTTGAAGATTTTCAAAAAACCGGAAGACATATTAGAGAACCGAGTATCAACGATGCTCAAAGCAAATTTGAAAGCAAAATCTTTATTTTTGACTGACTTATAGCTCTCTAAGTATAAGTAACTCATGACGTAATTTCTTTTAATTGCGTTTTCTGGCTTTTACTGACCAGATACAGACAAATATATGTCACCACTGTATTTCTAAGACAAAACTAGTCTAGAAACATGCAATGGTTATTTATATTTTTAAAATTCAAATTTTGTCCTTATTGTGACCTGACCTTGACCTGAGGGCCATTATATGGGTCAGGCTGTGAAAATGGATGCTTCTATCGAATTATACGTGTAAAATAACCCATAAAACATGTGTCGCATGGCTTTCGTAGACCTGTGACCTTTTGTGACCGGACCTTGAACTTGACCTTTGCTTACAATTTCACTTTTACTTATGCGGGAAATGCATTATGCATTCTGGAGCACTTTGTGAGATAATAGTTGCAATATAAGGCTTTGGATAGAAAGTATATCCCAAAAAGTCAAATACTTAAATTTTGACACTTGACCTGACTGTGACCTGACATGTGACCTTATTTTAAGAATTTCGAGTATGCATTCGATTCTTCTCGTTGAGAGCTTGCGATCGCCGCATTGCGCGTCTCGCTGCGGTTATTGGTTCGGAAGATACGAGGGGGTAAAATTTACCCCCCAGCGCCGCGCGTTCGGCTGGAGACCCCAGCGCCGCGCGGGTTAAATCAAACGCAAACTCAATTACTTGTACTTTGAATTGATTGCGTGAACGATAACTTAAGCAGCTTTTACAAGCACTGATGGCCATTTAATTTATGAAGGCTGCACTGGGAAGGCGGGCGCCGCCGCATGAGAGTCAGTGGTGTAGTTTCCAGAGACGGCCGGTAGGTGGCAGGCAGGTCGGTAGGTATTTGCTACCAGCTAACGGCGCCATCGGCGACATAGGCTCCACAAACGGTAAGGTGTTAATGGATCGCTACACTATCTATGAATGACGCATCATATTGTAAATCTGTAACGAATCCAGCTGATATGTAGTTATATTTATTTAGTTTTAACCAACTGAAATGTATTCGTCTCCATGGATACATCGGCACAGCTTTGCCAATTTGTCGCCTCACTTGGAGCTGCTGTGGTTGGTCAGAGTGGAGCAAATGGGCGGAGCTTAAGGCCGGTTGCCACCGGCGCAAAGAACAATACGATCAGTTGTCTGCTGGCTTCAGTGAGGTTATTTCCTTCTCCAGAGGTGAGACAGTGGCATTGCATTGGCTCAGTGAAAGGAGTGATATTGCTAGTGAAGTTGAATCAAGTTCACGCACATTGGTTAAGGGATACAGTAGGATCCTTTAACCAATGTGCACATAGGTTAAAGGACACAAGCACCTCACCTGGGACTCTCACGTGTCTGCTCTCGTCAAAAATGCAACGGTATCCTCATCGGCCTGTCCCACGTGCGTCATCAGATCCCGCCCGACCTTCTGCCTACTCTGGTCAATGCCTTGGTCCTCTCGCACGTCCGATACTGTCTTGCTGTCTTTGGAAACGGGTCAGATAAAAATATACAGCGCCTCCAAAAGATCCTCAATTTTGCGCTGCGCGTTGTCTCTGGCCGACGCAAATTTGACCACATATCGGACGTGCGAGACGAACTGGGCTGGCCTACCGCCCGCCAGTTGTACGAACTTCACTCATTAAATTTTCTGCACAAAATTCGCTGCACCATTCGGGGGGGGGGGGGGGGGGCAGAGCCACTGGCTCTGCCCCCCCCCCCCCAGGGAAAGAGCCAGTGGCTCTTTCCTCTCAGCTTCAGGTCAACTCTGCTCTTCGCTCTCGAACCACCCGGCAGGACGCAGATCTGGCTCTCCCGCGCGCGAGAACCGAAGCAGGCAGGCGGCGCCTTCTTTTTTTGTACGGCGCAGGTATATAATCGCCTCCCGCTGGAGATTCGCGATTTATCCTTGGGGGCTTTTAAGCGTGCAGTGTCCGCACTTTTAGTTGTGTGAAGCGAGGAAAATGAGTGTGTGACTGCGTGTGTGTGTGCGTGTGTTTTATTTTCTATAGCCCGTGTGCACTTTTGTATCCATCTGATCTTATTGTGTGTTGTATACCGAGTGTCTGTTAACATCTTAACCCTGAAAATCTTAACATCTTAACCCTGAACTTCTTAACCCTGAACCGACACTCGGAATAGCCATTTTAAAATGGAGTGTTTTAATTGTTTAATACAATACAATACAATAGGGTGACGCTGAAACAGGCTGTTACTTTATGCAATTGATAGAACAGCTCATCCGGTAACTTGTACTAACATAACTCAAAATTTACTTCTGCCTTATTTCACTCTTTTAAATTTGGATTTAGGATTTTCTATGATTTTCTTCATCGCAAAATTTATTAAAATGGGCATACGGGCCTATGAGAAGAGAAATGACTGTTGTTCAGCTAATTTTGACCGAGGTGTTTATTTTATTTTCTGAGCAAAATAATACCATTTTAGATGTTTACACGGGTTGTGTGCCATCCTTTTAATGCTTGAAACATATATGTTTTTTACGAGCTCGAGCCTACATAATTGACTTGAAGATATTTCGCTGTTGGAAAGAACATGGTGATAGGTTGAAACTCAATCACATCTAACCAAAAAATCTGACTTAATTAAGCATACTGCGACCAGTACTGTATTGCCAATGGTTTCGAACTGTTCCTTAACCCTATTCCCTGCGGGCGGCCAGAATTACGTTAACCTGCGGGAATCGAATTGCTCTTTTAGTTAACATTATTGCGCTTTTATGCAACAGCACACGCCTTAATCCGACAGCGCCCTAAGTCGACTGTCGCAGGTAAATTGCACATGAAAATGCGCTGTTATTGGACAATTACGATAGATCCAAATATTTCGATTACAATACACAATGAAGAGTAGGAAACAGCCAAAATGGTAAGAAAAGCATCTCAAGAAACTTTCGAGACTTTTTGACCGATCATCCACGTATAACCATGTAGAAAAAAGCAATTTTGTCCATTGCGCCGAAAAAAACAAAAAGTGCGCTCAAATCAAACAAATGCAAATTAAATTAGATGCTACTCGACATTTTTAATTTTGATGCTCCTCCGTAAATATTCAACATATTTCTAAAAACCTATGTTCATTGTGATGCTCTTGTCTCACTCTACATTATTTATGCACTTTTTAATGCTGCATTGTCATTAATTACACACAACTCTAAGTTGAATAAAAAATGTGTCAAATGGGCAGTTGGTCCCGGGCAAGAAAATTGAAATGTCACAGGACGTTGAGCTGGAAATCGTGACATTTCATTTTTTTAAATAATGGGTTTCAAAGACTATGGATGCTTTGATGTTGTTGGAAGTTGCAAAAAAACTCATCTGACGTTTGGTTTTTGGCTTATCTATTGCTATTTTTCCTAAAAAATGAATTTCTAAAAAACTGACCTGTCGCATTCAAGCGCATTCACAATCGTGAGCTCCAGAATAGGACACAACTGGGTCGTTGACAGGCGCACTGCGCTGAAATCGCTGCTCACAAATATCAGACATTTTTGCGCTTTTTCATGTGCGCTTTTAATAGACTTCTTCCACTCCTTGTTTCCTCAGTATTTTATTGTGCGCCACGAACGTATGAGTTGCGTCATATTTTATCGCTTTTTAACGACATTAGTGCGCTCTGTCAGGACACTTGCAACACAAAGAGATGCATCGTCGGCCTTACGCTTGAAACCTAGTAGGTACATACTCATGCATTCAAATACACCAAATATGTCTCAGCTGCGCCACTTGTAGTGCGCTTTATTGCACCGTTTTTGCGCTAGTAATGGACCAATCTTTATTGTTCATGCACGATGGTCCAATGTCGTTGGCAGAGGTTAGATGATTAGATACTTTTTTGGAATTGGTCTGGAAATGGGGAAGGGCATTCGTGCCATATCCTCAAGCAGGGGCGTAGCTTCTCCAATCAAGTTGAGGGGGCTGAAGTGGGTAAAAAACGTTCAAAGTACCATCAAAACCTTAAAGATCCGAATTTCTCCCCGGATTTGATCCACTATCTCACCCAAGTTGGGGGGGGGGGCTCAAGCCCCCTAATTGAATACGAAACTACACCCCTGCCCTCAAGGCCCAAGTGGGGGCTAACATATATTAACCCCCACCCACCCGAGAGGCGCTTTGGGCTCTCCATGGGTCTGTGCGATATTGGTCGGTCTGAAGAGGCCCATGTCGGTTTACAGGACCCCGGCCTGAAATAAGAGCTCTTTGTCTGTCTGAAAGAGCCTAAATCGCCTTCACATGACCTTAACTTAACCCGCGCCCTGCTGGGGTATTCCCCCCCCCCCCCTGCTATCTCGAGAACGGATGGTCGTAGCGAAGCCCGCGAGGCGGCGTTGGAAAGGTCTCAACCACAAGAATCTAAAGCATCCCTAACCTTTTCTTAAAAGGTCATGAGTCAGGTCAAGGTCAAATGAAAGGTCAAAATTATAAGTTTACCTAGTCTCAGTAGCGGCGGCTACTGAGACTAGGTAGTAAGACAGTTGGTTGCTGAAACTCGCCCAGACTATGTGCACATACCTGGGGAATGTTCCGCTGAAGTAAAAGTTAAATTGTAAGTGCAGGTCAAGGTTAACCTGCGCACTGGCCGGGAGGTGGGGGGGATTTCCGCCCCCCCCCCCCCTCGGGTTTTTCGTCGATAGCGGGAAAAGGCTGCGCGTAGTGGCGCCAAACTTGGCACACCTATATCTAGGCATCAATTGCCGACACTGTGTCAAAATTTAACCCCGGATCATCTCAGGTCAAGTCACCAGTCCAGGTCACGTGACCCCACATCCAAAAGGGAACAGTCTCCGGGCACGTTCAAAGTGCACGTGAAGCCTACCACATGTAAACGCAAGCTAGGCGTGCACTCGTCTCCTCACATGCCCGCACGCCCGCACGTCCAGCGTGTACCAACCGCACGCCCAGCGTGTACCAACCGCACGCCCAGCGTGTACCCACCTCACGCCCAGCGTGTACCAACCGTACGCCCAGCGTGTACCAACCGCACGCCCAGCGTGTGCTCACCTCACGCACAGCGTGTGCTCACCTCACGCACAGCGTGTACCAACCGCACGCCCAGCGTGTACCAACCGCACGCCCAGCGTGTACCAACCGCACGCCCAGCGTGTACCAACCGCACGCCCAGCGCGTACCAACCGCACGCCCAGCGTGTACCAACCGCACGCCCAGCGTGTACCAACCGCACGCCTAGCGTGTACCAACCGCACGCCCAGCGTGTACCAACCGCACGCCCAGCGTGTACCAACCGCACGCCCAGCGTGTACCAACCGCACGCCCAGCGTGTACCAACCGCACTCCCAGCGTGTACCAACCGCACGCCCAGCGTGTACACACCTCACGCACAGCGTGTACCAACCGCACGCCCAGCGTGTACCAACCGCACGCCCAGCGTGTACACACCGCACGCCCAGCGTGTACCAACCGCACGCCCAGCGTGTACCAACCGCACGCCCAGCGTGTACACACCGCACGCCCAGCGTGTACACACCGCACGCCCAGCGTGTACACACCGCACGCCCAGCGTGTACCAACCGCACGCCCAGCGTGTACCAACCGCACGCCCAGCGTGTACCAACCGCACGCCCAGCGTGTACCAACCGCACGCCCAGCGTGTACCAACCACACTCCCAGCGTGTACCAACCGCACGCCCAGCGTGTACACACCTCACGCACAGCGTGTACCAACCGCACGCCCAGCGTGTACCAACCGCACACCCAGCGTGTACCAACCGCACGCCCAGCGTGTACCAACCGCACGCCCAGCGTGTACCAACCGCACGCCCAGCGTGTACCAACCGCACGCCCAGCGTGTACACACCGCACGCCCAGCGTGTACCAACCGCACGCCCAGCGTGTACACACCGCACGCCCAGCGTGTACCAACCGCACGCCCAGCGTGTACCAACCGCACGCCCAGCGTGTACCAACCGCACGCCCAGCGTGTACCAACCGCACGCCCAGCGTGTACACACCGCACGCCCAGCGTGTACACACCGCACGCCCAGCGTGTACCAACCGCACGCCCAGCGTGTACTCATCTCACGCCCAGCGTACCAGCACGCCCAACGTGTACTGTGTCTGTGTGTATGTGTGTGTGTGCGTGAGTTCGATATTCATAGTGGTGATCTTTTTGGGTCCGGATAAACGCACAGAGAAGCCTAGCGAAGTAGCAAGTTTGATGCGAGCTCATACCAATCATGGTTATCGAGCCTCGTTGGCCTGGCCGCAGCCGGCGTGTGATCAGCACCCAGGTCTATAAGCCGGACGACGAGTTGGCTGTCCGTGGTCGTTGTCCGCCACTGCTCCAATTGGCTACCTGCCAAACGCCCATTCAGTGCAGTCTCATTCATCTGTTTGTTAACTACTTTGGTGATGAAGTACGCTCGGCTGTTTTACTGAGACGCTTTTCCGAGATCGTGTGACAAACCACTATCACAAACCAAGATCTTTGGCATGTGAACACACCGTTACTAAGCAAGAAGGTCGACCTAAAAATAACTCCGCGGGAAACTGTGCAAGCAAGGAACACGAGGAGCATTTGCGACATATCCTTGACCTCAGTCCGGTCACACGAAGTCCCCCACAACAAGTGATATTGTGATTTACGTTAGATGCATCAAGCTGGAAAAAGAAGAGGCGTGATGCGATATTTGGTGTCCGTACAGCGGTTTAGTATCTAGTAGATATGCTGGTCTAGTAAAATATATCAGTAAAATATGTTATCAGAACACACTTGAACATGACATATATTATTTCATTACTCATGGAATTGACAAAAACAAGCTGACCACCGTATGTCAGCCCCGGTTTGTGCCAAATCAGCCTGGAGGCACAGAACAGCGCCAGCTCGCAGCTCATAGTGAATAAACAAACTGCAGGTTGCTTATTCCGCTTAAAACGAAAACACCACTACGAGGCTTCCTTACATCAAACAAGCGGGCAGGAAAAGGAGCATTTCCTTTAAAAAAAACAGCCAGCTACGATACGAACCAAAAAAATGATGCTGTCAAGGCGAGTGGTGTGATACTGACTTCAGTGCATGACACCAGCAAACAAACCTCAAAGAGAATCTCTCACAGGGTGAGACGATCGAATATCGGTGTACGGCAAGACCTTTTCATATGCACTACCGCAGGCGGTTGGACGACCGAAGGCGGTCGGACGACCGGGCCCCGAGGCGGTGGGATGACACTCTCACTTTTTGGAGGATGGAACGCATCTTATTTTCAACACTCTTAGGGGCGTGTTTGTCGAAAATGGGCACATGTTTCGACATCAACATCATGGCCCGATTGTGCGTCACGAACTGTTCGAGACGGGCCAAACGCCTCACTTCGGCTTCGATGATAGACAATTCCTGGCTGCTGAAGGCCTCCCTCTGAAGAGCACCGGCTGAGCTTGGCACCGTGCTACACTCTTCAGCCGCTCCGTAAAGTATCTGCTCCATCCGCTCCACCGTTCTTGTGGCCTCTGTTCTGCGGTTCTTGGCGGAATACGCCTTAAACTGCGTCTCCGACCTGTGCGTCATATGGGTTGCTAGTTTTCGGCGTTCCGTATCATCCAAATGATCAAAGGCCGCGGTCGACGCAGTTTTCCTGAGTTTCGTCGGGTTAAACCTTTTCACTCCGTAGCTGTCACAAACCCCGCCGATATCCAGCGCCGGTTCGGACAGAGGGAAGAGGGAGTCATCTGCTGCATTCTTGACGAGGAGAGGTCTGAACTTGTTTACAAATGAATGCAAGTGGTCCTGTAAGTCTTTTACAACAAGGTTCGCAGACCCGTATGACGCGCTGCTCTTGTGATCCTTGACACGTAATACAGAGCCCTGGATAAGCTGGAACTCTGACAGCTTCGCGTTTTTTATCGTACCAGCACGCTGGAAGTTCTGCAGTAGCAGGGCAGACGTGAGCAGGCGTCTCATCCTCACAGCGTGGTTTCGCCTGATCGTGTTACTCTCCATGCGAGATAGTGCTGGGAGCTCTTCCAGCACGCGTTGACGGAAGCCGTTCAGCTCCTCTGGGGATGGCAGATAACCATCTTCGGCCATCTTGTCTTGCAGCGAGGCTTCGCGATGAAGGTCTGCTGAACAAGCATCCCGTTTCCATGTTTCGAGCCTCCTTCTCGTCGCATCCCACTGCACGGAAAACTCAGGCTCGCGGACGCTCGCGTACCTCTGAAATTCGAGCATGGCAATGACCAGTGATTTGACAGCTGCAGAATGTTCCGTCACTTGACTGATCAGAATTTTTTCCACATCGTCCAGCTGAGTACGTAGGACTTCGGAAGGCGTCAGTGTGGCAGAAACCTGAGAGAACAACTTCCGAAGCTGTTTCTCCTGACGGAGCGCCGTTGTGGGCTTCTTGCGCCATCCAGCCTTTGACGCCACGAACATCCTGATCATGTCTTCCTCGCTCACGTTGCTCCTCTCGGCACGATTCAGCAGTTCCTTTTCCTGAAATGACGACATTATTGTTAGTACTTTGATATTTTTACTAAGGGAGGGGATGGGGATGGGGATGGGGAAGGTGAGGGGAGGGGAAGGGGGAGGGGAAGGGGGAGGGGAAGGGGAAGGGGGAGGGGGAGAGGGAGGGGAAGGGGGATGGGAGAGAGGATGGGAGAGAGGATGGGAGAGAGGATGGGAGCGAGGATGGGAGCGAGGATGGGAGCGAGGATGGGAGCGAGGATGGGAGCGAGGATGGGAGCGAGGATGGGAGCGAGGATGGGAGCGAGGATGGGAGCGAGGATGGGAGCGAGGATGGGAGCGAGGATGGGAGAGAGGATGGGAGAGAGGATGGGAGAGAGGATGGGAGAGAGGATGGGAGAGAGGATGGGAGAGAGGATGGGAGAGAGGATGGGAGAGAGGATGGGAGAGAGGATGGGAGAGAGGATGGGAGAGAGGATGGGAGAGAGGATGGGAGAGAGGATGGGAGAGAGGATGGGAGAGAGGATGGGAGAGAGGATGGGAGAGAGGATGGGAGAGAGGATGGGAGAGAGGATGGGAGAGAGGATGGGAGAGAGGATGGGAGAGAGGATGGGAGAGAGGATGGGAGAGAGGATGGGAGAGAGGATGGGAGAGAGGATGGGAGAGAGGATGGGAGAGAGGATGGGAGAGAGGATGGGAGAGAGGATGGGAGAGAGGATGGGAGAGAGGATGGGAGAGAGGATGGGAGAGAGGATGGGAGAGAGGATGGGAGAGAGGATGGGAGAGAGGATGGGAGAGGATGGGAGAGAGGATGGGAGAGAGGATGGGAGAGAGGATGGGAGAGAGGATGGGAGAGAGGATGGGAGACAGAGAGACAGAGAGACAGAGAGACAGAGAGACAGAGAGACAGAGAGACAGAGAGAGACAGAGAGACAGAGATAAAAAATAGGCATAAACTTATGAATTGTAGACAAAAACGGAAATACAACAGTCTCCCGCGCGGAGGACTGATAGATGTCGATGTCCCCAGCCTCCATGACAGTTTTTTTTTGTTTACAATAATAGTGTAATACAAAAGCCGCCCGCGCGGTGGACTGATAGATGTCGATGTCCCCAGCCTCCATGACATTATTTTTTTACAATAATAGTGTTATTGGTACTGTTGTGTACTGATACTATTACCCAGCCTCTACTTAGATCTGTCATTATTTAACTATGCATAAAACGTTATATTTATTAAAATATATACAATATAAAATATATACTACAAAGTGCGCGGGTGGTCAACGACTGGAACGGTCTGCATCTACCGGTTGTCAGTGCTGCCTCTGTAGACCAATTCAAATCCAGGCTGGATGCACACTGGGCAAACATCAAGTACTCAGTGCCTGACTAGAGTATGCAATGTCTCATAGGATTCGAGCTCGATGAGAACGGTTCCCAGCAGGCCAAGTGGCCTTACAAATACCGATCAAATTAATGTAATGTAATGTAATATGCTCTAAATTATTTGACTTATTCGACTCAGCGAGTATATATAGGGAACAAAGCGACCCTGGCAAAACGGCAAACTGTATCGCAAACCGCTGCAAACGTCACAACACCGAATATAAATACACACAAAAATAAATGCAAGTAACCACGTGAACATCCATAATTACCGTTCAACAGCGACGAGGTTGAAGGTCATCTTATGCAATGCCGTTTTCACTTAATTTGTTATCAGTGCGATTATTAGTTTGTGATCGTTATCATAAACCACACGGTGATTACCAGCTCGTTGATGTAGGCGGCGTCCTTCATGGCCTTGCGAGCAGCACGGTCCTTCACCCGGTGATTGCGCTTGAGGTGAAGATGCAGATGTCGGACGGATGCACCGCACTCAGCGCATGTAAGTTTTTCTGGCACTTTTGGTTTCCTGTAAAATAGAAACTATCTTGAAACCGTAACAGTTTCAGACACCGGAAGACAGGGTATAGTTGAAAAGAAACATCACATCCTGAAAGGAAACATTCCATAACTGGAGCATTCCACAGCTCTAATAGTTTAATACGATTTATATTTAATGGAGTTCACGTCATTGGTTATGTTTTGGGATCAGGTAAAGCTTTGGGTAGTAAAGTACTGAGCCGGCCGAAAACGTTGATGAACGAAAACTCCCCTCCCGCGCGCACGCACTTGAGCGTGGCGCACCTACCTCGCTTCTATTTCTGCAGAGAACTTCCGCATATCTTCCTTGAGGCTCCTCAGGGTGTCTCGATCGTTGATCTTATGATGACGTCTGAAGTGCTGCGAGAAGCGGCAATTCTTGAATTGAAATCCACACATGTGGCACGAGAGCTTCTTGTTACCTGTTAACAAAAAAGGAAAAGCACGATAAGAATACACGTGATACTCGTAATAGCTACCGTACGTCACACAAAGTAAGCATGTTATCTCAGAGACAGCATTGCTTGAAAGAGGACAGAGTATGATCGGTCTTTTTGGTAAACGTCGAAGGGTGCATACTGCATAGACTGCATAAGTGATATCATTTACCCCATTCGGGGGGGGGGGGCAGTTTCTGCCCCCGCAAGTTGTTCGATCTTAACTCCTGAACGGTTTGCTTTAGGAAGCTGAACTTTTTTTATTTCTTATAATTTAATAGCGGATGTTATGGCCAGGATGATCAAAATCGGTCAATCAGGGGCGGTGCCAGGGCCTGGTAAAGAGGAGGCAATTAGTCACGGGTAGGTCGCTGCGGACGTAATTGTGCGTTTTCTTGCTTATTCTTCCTTCTACGATACCGTAGTCGCAATTAATACATATCCGGAGGAATGTCCATGGTAAATGGAAGCGATTGGGGTACTTTTTATCAGAGGCGTGTCCAGGTAAGAACGTTGGGTGGCAGCATTACAAGAAGAAGCCGTCAGTCCCCCCCCCCACCAGTGGCTTACCTGGATCCGCCTATGATGTTTTGCGAGTAATGTCGGTGTGTTGAGCATATAAGTCGACTTGTCACGCTATGTGCTCCCAAATGACCATAAATTATTAGAAAAATCCCCAGATTTTTCCAAAAATCTTCCAAATATTCCCCGTTTTTCATCACCTGACTACGCCTCTGATTTGTCATATTCCGAAATGAGCTCTCTGTATGTTACTAAGCACCCTATTCTGGGAACAATGCAGTTTGAGTTATCCAAATCGGTTAAAAAACATAGTGACATTTAAAAAATACCCTACAATTTTCGGTTTGTGGCCCCCACACTCAACATTTTGGTCAAAATATACTTTTTAAGGTCGGTATGGAAATATATCGTCACGGCGCGTCGAATGACGTTTGTTGCATCAAAATCGGACCAATAGTTGTCGAGATAGCTGGGGGGGGGGGGGGAGGCTGCAGAATCTGACCCCCCCCCCCACACCCCACCACCACCAGCAGGGTGTGTTCGGCTGAATGGCCCAGCGGGGCGCGGGTTAACTGACTCGCCGCAAAACTCAAACTTAAAACTGATCCTTAAAACTCGAGAATACCAAAGGACAAATGCGTTTGTTTTATTCCATACACCGCAAGGGCAAACAGATTAACACAAGTAGTGGACTATGGCCCTATCCAACTGTGTTTGGACTCTGGACAACTAGTGACAATCGAATCGGTAAAGAATGAGGATAACATCGATCATGTCAAAACATACCCAGTCCAGTTTGCTGTCGCGACGTCTTTTGCGAGGGAGGAACTGCAGCCTTGATGGCAGTCAACAGATCTTTCTAGAAATGAAACGAACAATGTGTTAGTATATGAGGTGAACGGACCTTAGCGTAGGTACAAACATAATAACAGGACACATAATGAACAAACGCAGATGAACGCGCTACGCACGCAGGCACGCACGCACGCACGCACGTACGCACACGCACGCACACACACACACACACACACACACACACACACACGCACACGCACACGCACACGCACACGCACACGCACACGCACACGCACACGCACACGCACACGCACACGCACACGCACACGCACACGCACACGCACACGCACACGCACGCACGCACGCACGCACGCACGCACGCACGCACGCACGCACGCAGACCCAGACACACGTGTATTTGATGTGGTTTGAGTGGCAGGGTTAATGTGTGATGTGGTAAATCATGAAACACTGACACAAGGCATACCGGCATAACACGATCGATATAGAGACACAAATGGGGATGGGATTTTAACATCCTGATTTATTATTTTTCAATTAGAAGAGTAAACTATTACAAGAGACAAACCTAAGCGGTCAAGAAAAGTTCATTACTTGTCAGGATATATGACACGTTCTACCAGCTACTTGCCTTAGTTGCTGATGACTTGCACGCCACCAGCACTGTCTCGGATTCGAAAACTGATTTCCAAATTCCTTCACCTGAAAAAAACGATTACCATGATACTAGTGATCGAATACATAGAGCGGTTTACCTTGACAAGCTCGCATCCTAACAATCGTCTGGTAAATATCTAGTTGCGTTGTAGCTTATGTTACACGTATGCAAGTCAGATGGATGTCATGGATAAATGGATGTCAAAATGGATGTCAGATTCCAAATCAGCGCATCAAAATACACATCACAAAATGCATACACAAAATAAAAAAGACAAATACATATGCCTCGCCGAAACACACTATCCGCTTGATATGACCTTGGGAATGACGTCATAGCTCACGGTTCAATGAGGGGTTAGACCCTATTTTTTAAGTTAGGTGTACAATTATTCCAAAGTAAGGTACCCAAAATGTCGTGGGAATTGCGCGTTTTTACGCCTTGTTTAAAAAGAAAGAAAGAGGAGTAGTGGCATCTTCCAGAACTGGCAAAGGTTAAGCACTTGTCGCCCACTCAAGGTGACCGTACTTATTGTTTAAAAATGCTTGATACCTATATGAACATCAGTCAATATTAAATGCAATTTGCGTTTGCAGCAATCAACGTTTATGCGTATATAAAATCATAATTACCTTTCAGTTCAAGGATTTCACCGGGTTCAGGAAGAGGATCAGGCATAACCTGCAGGAAAACACGGAAACAAACATGCTACAATGATACATGGTACAAGTGAAGGCACACCAGACTGTAGCACTGTTCGTTTCTACCATCGCCAAGGCAATAATGCAAACCCCACATTCGGATGTTAACAAAACTCATGCAGTTATCGACCAATCGTAATGCAATTTGGATGTCCCTTTCCTCAGGGGAGCTCATTCGGACCTCGAGATCTCGGCCCCTTTGAAAGCTAGAGCGAAATTTGACGGGCTGGTCGGGATTATCGAGGAACATAATTGTTGGTAGGTCCAGTGATCTTAGGTCGATATCTTCGAATCGAAACGAGGTCTAAATTGCTACATATGGACATAATTTTCTAGTCAAGACATTACAAGTCATTGCTATCTGTCACTATGATGGTTTGAAGGAAGCCCAAATAACGCCGAAAAACATCAAGGGCGCTCTTCCTTAGCCCATACACAAATGCAAGGCTATGCCCCTCCCCCCCCCCCCACGCCCCCCCCCCCCCCCCACACACGTTTTTCTTCTTCTCGCAGACAGTATTAAAACAGCGGGGCGCAGCACCGCCCAAGTTGGCACAACTGTCGGAACATAATTTCGCCTATTATTTGAAAATGTTCACTCCCAGGTTAACAGTCATACTTAAGTGAACTCCACACGTTTTTCACCTTTGGCACCGAATCAAGACCATTAAGACCGACGACTTATTTTTAGCAATGACTATTGATTATGTAGCCATACCTCATCACGATCCTCGACCAGAGACGGGCTCCTCTTGTCCACTGGCTGGGTGAGCCCGGCGCTCCCGCCGGCATCATCACGATCCTCGACCAGAGACGGGCCCCTCTTGTCCGCTGGCTGGGTGAGCCCGGCGCCCCCGCCGGCACCATCACGATCCTCGACCAGAGACGGGCCCCTCTTGTCCGCTGGCTGGGTGAGCCCGGCGCCCCCGCCGGCACCATCACGATCCTCGACCGGAGACGGGCCCCTCTTGTCCGCTGACTGGGTGAGCCCGGCGCTCCCGCCGGCACCATCACGATCCTCGACCAGAGACGGACCCCTCTTGTCCGTTGGCTGGGTGAGCCCGGCGCTCCCGCCGGCACCATCACGATCCTCGACCAGAGACGGGCACCTCTTGTCCACTGGCTGGGTGAGCCCGGCGCTCCCGCCGGCATCATCACAATCCTCGACCGGAGACGGGCCCCTCTTGTCCGCTGGCTGGGTGAGCCCGGCGCTCCCGCCGGCACCATCACGATCCTCGACCAGAGACGGACCCCTCTTGTCCGTTGGCTGGGTGAGCCCGGCGCTCCCGCCGGCACCATCACGATCCTCGACCAGAGACGGACCCCTCTTGTCCGTTGGCTGGGTGAGCCCGGCGCTCCCGCCGGCACCATCACGATCCTCGACCAGAGACGGACCCCTCTTGTCCGCTGGCTGGGTGAGCCCGGCGCTCCCGCCGGCATCATCACGATCCTCGACCGGAGACGGGCCCCTCTTGTCCGCTGGCTGGGTGAGCCCGGCGCTCCCGCCGGCACCAGTGAACTGTGAAACAGTGAACTGCCGCTGGCGTCAACAATTCTTTCGTTGAAACTCATCGCCACCAGGCCAACGCAACCAGTGTCAGAAAAGTGGTTCCACGATCTAAGTTTGCAGAACAGTTTTTCACAGATATTTGTTTTCCTCTCCAGCGGCGGAACATGTTTTTTTTTATATATAAATGTGTATACCAATTTTGCATGTTATTGTGTATGTTGTATTGTGCAATGTGCATATATAGGTAATGAATGCTAATTGTTATCAATCTTCTCCTGCCATTTGTTATGCTCGTCAGCCATATTGTGCAACCTCAGACTAAGAAAAACATTATTTCCAGTCAAAGTTTTCATGGAACAAAACTTCCAAATTCAGAACAATTGAGAAACATGTCACTTTTCTGACACTGAACGCAACCACGCAAATACATGACGCAGGGCGAGACGGACAGAAACAGAGACAGACCAGACAGAGACAGACAGAGACAGACAGAGACAGACAGAGACAGACAGAGACAGACAGAGACAGACAGAGACATACAGATACATACAGAGACAGACAGAGACAGACAGAGACAGACATAGACAAACATACACAGACAGACACAGACAGAGACATACACAGACATACACAGACAGACACAGACAGACAGAGACAGAGACAGAGACAGAGACAGAGACAGAGACAGAGACAGAGACAGAGACAGAGACAGAGGCAGAGACAGAGACAGAGACAGACAGAGACAGACAGAGACAGACAGACACAGACAGAGAGACACAGACAGACCAGACAGAGACAGAGACAGACCAGACAGACAGAGACAGACCAGACAGACAGAGACAGACCAGACAGACAGAGACAGACCAGACAGACAGAGACAGACCAGACAGACAGAGACAGACAGACAGAGACAGACAGACAGACAGAGACAGACAGACAGAGGCAGACAGACAGAGACAGACAGACAGACAGAGACAGACAGACAGAGACAGACAGACAGAGACAGACAGACAGAGACAGACAGACAGAGACAGACAGACAGAGACAGACAGACAGAGACAGACAGACAGAGACAGACAGACAGAGACAGACAGACAGAGACAGACAGACAGAGACAGACAGACAGAGACAGACAGACAGAGACAGACAGACAGAGACAGACAGACAGAGACAGACAGACAGAGACAGACAGACAGACAGAGACAGACAGACAGAGACAGACAGACAGAGACAGACAGACAGAGACAGACAGACAGAGACAGACAGACAGAGACAGACAGACAGAGACAGACAGACAGAGACAGACAGACAGAGACAGACAGACAGAGACAGACAGACAGAGACAGACAGACAGAGACAGACAGACAGAGACAGACAGACAGACAGACAGAGACAGACAGACAGAGACAGACAGACAGAGACAGACAGACAGAGACAGACAGACAGAGACAGACAGACAGAGACAGACAGAGACAACACGACAGACACGACGAGTCAGGGCAGAAAGCAGAAAAGACGCACAATGTCTTGCTCTGACGACGGACGATAAACACAGCTCTGTGGCTTGTCAAACTAGAACTATGAACAGATGCAAGCACATAATTCGGGCTAATTTCGCCCGCACCCCGCTCCTGACCAAATGCAGTTTTTTCCTCCCAAAACCTCTGTCTCTGTCTCTGTCTGTCTCTGTCTGTCTCTGTCTCTGTCTCTGTCTCTCACTTCACTCCCTCACTCACCGGGTCCTTATCATGCGCGGTCGACTCCTCCATCTCTACGTGCATCTCGTCCATGTCCTCATCTGGCTCCAAGTCGTCCTCGTCCTCATCCTCCTCATCATCATCGTCGTCGTTCTCATCGAACCCGTCGTCGGCGGAGGCTGTGGCGCCGTCCCCGCTGCTCGGAGACGCCTGTGACATGGGGTCAGGTCACGGGTCAGGTCAGAGGTCACAAGTTATGAGGCAGAGGTCACGGGTCGGAGTCACAGGTCAGGGCTTATAGATCACGAGTCAAGGGTCAGGTCACATTTTGGAGTTAAGGGACGAGGGGCGAAGGTCGAGAAAGACCGCTAGATGCGAACGCTGGTGTATCAGAAGGTGGCAAACAAGTCAACAAGTGTCCCCAAATGTCCTTTTTGGCCAAGTGTCAGAGTGGAAACTCTAGCCAAAATTATAGTGAGAGAGAAAATTATGTCGAAAATGATACAACGTTGATTTGCTTCCAATATGCAGGTCAGTACCTTTCGTTGAAATCATGCAATTTCAGTCAATGCTTGTGATAGAAACAATACAACACTAGCTATCTCGGGAGTGAACAATCCGCTCCTGAAATGGCGAGTAAGAGAGTAAGACGAGTAAGTCTTGTCTGGCGAGTAAGACAGACAGACAGACAGACAGACAGACAGACAGACAGACAGACAGACAGACAGACAGACAGGCAGACAGGCAGACAGGCAGACAGGCAGGCAGGCAGGCAGACAGGCAGACAGGCAGACAGACAGGCAGGCAGGCAGGCAGGCAGGCAGACAGGCAGACAGGCAGACAGGCAGACAGGCAGACAGGCAGACAGACAGACAGACAGACAGACAGACAGGCAGACAGGCAGACAGGCAGACAGGCAGACAGGCAGACAGGCAGACAGGCAGACAGGCAGACAGGCAGACAGGCAGACAGGCAGACAGGCAGACAGGCAGACAGGCAGACAGGCAGACAGGCAGACAGGCAGACAGGCAGACAGGCAGACAGGCAGACAGGCAGACAGGCAGACAGGCAGACAGGCAGACAGGCAGACAGGCAGACAGGCAGACAGGCAGACAGGCAGACAGGCAGACAGGCAGACAGGCAGACAGGCAGACAGGCAGACAGGCAGACAGGCAGACAGGCAGACAGGCAGACAGGCAGACAGGCAGACAGGCAGACAGGCAGACAGGCAGACAGGCAGACAGGCAGACAGGCAGACAGGCAGACAGGCAGACAGGCAGACAGGCAGACAGGCAGACAGGCAGACAGGCAGACAGGCAGACAGGCATTTTCAGGGTCATCAGGGTCAGGTAACGACAATAGTACCGCAAATATTTTGGAAAGCACCGCGCCTGGTCCGGCTAATAATTATCGAACAGCACAGCACCGAGCCTGGCAGGCTATCCCTTCAACACAAGATCGTCCTTGCTGAGCCCGGCAAAAGCCCGACAAGCATGGGCTCAGACACACCATCAGCCCTGCCGGCTTGAATCTGGGCCCAACGCCAGGGCTGTGGGCTTGGAATTTGCATCCTTATGAGGTAGGTTTATTTTGCTATTGTTGTGCATGTCGTGGAAGACATTGGCTGCATAGATACTCATTCCCAGAGGACCATCCTTCGCACCTCACACACACGCAGCTGCACCGTTAACACAATCGCAATGCACAGCACCGAGTGCAGTCGAAAACCAGTAGGAGAGACCGTCTTGACGTTCCGTTGATGAGGGATCCAAACAGCAGAATTTCCGGATTAACCTGTCTATTTTTTTTTAACTTGGCGCAACCTATGGTCGTCGAAAAAAAACGCTTAATAGTGGAAGTGAGCCACATGAACTAATATTAAAAGCATACTTATTCTGCACCCAATGTATGAATGCAAAAAGTGTAAGCGTAACAAGCTAAAGCGTAAACCACAAGAACCCCAATGTAGTAGATCAGCATACATTAACTCTCGCCAGTCGCCAGTGCAGCGTGGGGGGGGGGGGATGCCACTCATCTCGGTTCTCCGGGAATCAGTCGCGTAAAAACGCGCCGATCGACACACAATTTTGTCTACCTCAGCTTTGAAGAATTGTACACCTAACCTCAAAATGTCGAGGTCCTTTCTCAATGACCCGTGACCTATGACTCTCAATGACCCGTGACCTGTGACATCATTCTCAAGGTCATGTCAAGTAGAAAATGCGTGCCGAAGCGTTCCAAAGCTTACAAAGTTCCGTGTTTTTTATATAATGATAAACATCAAATGATGTTTTTAGTTGGAACTCGTGGGTTCTAGTGTAATCGTGACCCTCCAGAGGTCGTCCGGGTCATCTGAGGTCACTGACATGAGACATCTGATGACTTTATGCACGTTTTGCGTTTCAACGATTTCTTCCAGAGTATTTTGATACGCTGATTAAGAATCTAACATCCTTTTGGCTCAAATACGGATCAAAATACGTCATGAACTAAACGTGTTACCCGAGGTCACTGACCGTAGATGACCTCGCATGACCTCGTGATCCTTGACCCGGAATAAGGGCATTGTAAACTCGGAAAGTGTCGAATCGCATTCTCCTGATGTCAAGGAACGTCTTGGTCTTTGCATCGCAGCGCCAGCTTGCTTAGAAGCCACGTTATCGGCAAAAAAGGGATTAGGTGCTTTCGGGTCATTGACCTAACATGTGACGTCACCGGTTAACCTAGAAACTTAACATTTGGTATCATCGCTTTCTTCTCGTGTCGCCCGACGCGCTCGTTTTTGTTGCAAGGCTCTAGCTCTATTTGGGGCGAATCGACAGAGGGCGCGTCATCCCCCCCCCCCCCCCCCCCACACACACACAGAGTACACAGGCAGATCGGCGCTGCACTGGCGAGGGTTAAAGGACACAATTGGAACACATTCTCCGTACTTACCAGGCCATGGTCAAGCTTATACTGGGAAAGAAGAATGTTGTTCTCCAGGTGTTTCTCTGGTTCCCAGGTAGGGGGGCTGAAAATGAAGAAAATAGTGTGTTTTAAAAACTGAGGTATCTGTAAGCAATCGCCATGCAATCGCCACTTGACTGGTCCTCCGTAGTTTAAATAAAAACAAAGCAAACAAGACTCAAATCCAAAGGATGGAAAGGCTACAAGTTGCAAAAGAAATGGGTTCTTTAAACCCTCTAGTGAGATTAGAATACGGTTCAAGAAGAAAATAGATCTAGGGAAAAGGCACATGTGTGGTATTGTTTGACGAAATAAACAAGCCAACAGATCCACACTTCTTGTCTTAACACCTTTCAAAATTGTATCCACGTAACATCTAAATAAGGCGAAGTTTACCACTTAGTGGAACCACAATTCTCAGAGGTCCGAGATTAGCTGCAGCCCACGATTAGTTGGCGTTCACCCAATGGTGAACGTCAGAGTCGCTGTCCGCGTCCGCGCCGTCAGCGCGCAGACCGTCGGCTTAGAATCTTAGCACGCGCACTGGAGAGCGTAAGAGAATTATGCGTTCTGGAGGATGGACAGATTCTGTCCCGTCCCCAAGATCTCAGCTCCTATAAGAGCGATTCAGCTTCTAGAATAACGTCTTCTTCTTTTTTCGCTCTTTTTTGTGGGGGGGGGGGTAGGTAGGCCTGTACAATACTCGTGAAGGTGCAATTTTGATGGCACCAGGTCAATATTTTGCAGGTTAAATGATGACATATATATGCAAATTTGGCACTTCGAGGCCCAAAATGTAGACTTTTAGTTAATCCGCATTGACCTTTGAACGAAGATAGCTAAAAACGATCCGCAAGAAGCAGAAGATGCGCCATGAAACTGTCCATATGAGATGTGCTCTCAGATTTGATCTCAGGCCAATAGGTTACTTAGGCTCTACTTGGGTCAAAGTTCACCAGGGGCGGATACAGGGGGCGCCCCCCCCCCTTGGCGCGGAGGTGCTGGCGCCCCTGCGCCGAAGGCGCTGGTAGGCGCCCGCACGGCCCTGTCGTGCAGGATTAAGGCGAAGCGCCCTGCACGAAGGCGGGCGTCCTACGCGCCAGGAGCGCCCTCCCCATTCAAGGGTCGACAGCCAGAGGCGCCGTCTCTATGAGAGAGGCGCCGAACTTCGCACCAGAGGCGCCCTCCCTATGCGAAAGGCGTCCTTCTCCACGCTAGATGAGTCATTCCCAAGCGGGAGGCGCCCACCTCCTTATGCGAGAGGCGCCCTCCACGCCAGAGGCGCACTTTCTATTAGAGAGGCGCCCTCATCCACGCCAGAGGCGCCCCCTACACGCCAGAGGCGCCCACCCGCACGCCAGAAGCGCCCTCCTCATGCGAAAGCGCCCATCTCCGCGCCAGAGGCGTCCTCCACGCCAAAGACGCACTTCCCATTCGAGAGGTGCCCTTCCCATTCGAGAGGCAATCTCACGCCAGAAGCTCCCTTCCAATTCGAGAGGCGCCCCCATCCACATCAGGGGCGCCATCCTCCATAAGAGAGGGCGAGATTCGAGAGGCGCCTCATCCACGCCAGAGGCGCCCTATCCACGCCAGAAGCGCCCCCATCGACATCAAGGGCGCCCTCCTCCACAAAAGAGGGCGAGATTCGAGGGGCGCCCATCCACGCCTAAAACAGGATCTTTTCCAAAAGCCAGGAAACCTTAATTTTCACCAAACGCTTGGGCATTGGTCAAGAGCATTGCATGAATAGCCTTCTTTAAATGATTTTGCCCTCCATAAAACGCGATTTGGCCACTCCAAACCCCAATAATAGATCCACTCAAGGTCCCTACAACATTTTTACAAAGAAGATCCACACAAGAAGGACGGCCACGAAAGAAATCCGGGGCTAGGCAAACTGGTACTATATCGCGTAGTGTCCCTGAACAAAATCTTGAACAAGCAAATGAAAGAAACGATGACGATGGTGAAATTAAAAAAAAAAAACGCAAACAAAAACAAACGTGTAGATTCTATAAAAAAGAGTCAATAACAATTATCGAGTATCGTGATCTTGCCACTAATTTATTTGCTATTTGGCACTGTTAACATGAACAAAATAAGAGGTGTTAAATGTCAACTCACTCGTGGTCGAATCCCTTCCATTTCACAAGGTAGTCAACCTTTTCCCCAGCGGTTCTGTGCTGTAGGATGTTTTCTACGATGTAGAACTGAAAAAGAAGACACAAAAATCAAAAGTATTTATAACCAAAATGGTCATGTAGAGTTGTTGACAAATTGTGTTTATAGTTTTCAACTGTCAATCTTGTTTATGTAAAACTCGTGTGCGTAGTGTCTACAGAACAACACAACACCAACGCCACCATTGCAGCCCTTTTATAAATCAGCAACTACTGGGCCGATCGCAACGAAGGTAACACCAGTCGATTCAACGTAGGTGATTTGATCAGCCGTTTCGCATACGGTGGTCTTGGTGAGCTTGAAAGGTCAACGAAACAATTACGAAATCGTTGCCGATTCGTTTAATCGTTATCGGTTTAGATATATCTGCAAACGCACGTTCAACTTCAATCCAAAGCGTGTCTATTACAGCACGTTGTGTGTGCCACTTGAAGTGCCTCGAAAAAGCATCCTAGAACTTCACAATGGCTTGTCATTGCGTTACAAATTGGCGTAAAATTAGGAATTACTTCAATAACACATTGACAGATTACCGGCACATGTGTACATTCATTCACATTAATGAGTCATAATGTCATCAGCACTGACACATTTCTTTCAATCCTGCTCGTTTACTGTAACATTATGGTTTCTTAGAACATTGGGCCTAACTGGGTCTGAGCTAGAAAATAAATGTAGAAGGTACCATTTAAAACAATACTGACCTGATTCTCTTTCTTCTTCGCAGCTCTCCTAGGCTTTTTTATCTTTGGCATCTTGATCTGAAAAAAAATATTCGGATTTTATAATAAAATATAATTGTATCATAACTACCCACAACTTAGCTATAATTCCAAAACAATCTGAATTCCTAAAACAAGTTTTGGAGCCAGTTTTACACACACAAAACAAAACTGGGACCTCGATTACTTGTTTTACCGAAAAAACTTAGAAGATTTTCCTTAAAGGGAGTATGTCTACTGCTTTGTATTGCGCAAAACATTTTTCCTACCATAAGTAGCAGTTGTTATCACGTTTGAATGCGATACAATTCATATATAGGCCTCCGCTAATTGAAATTTCGCTTTAATTGTTTCGGCTTATTTCGGTATAAATATCGATGAAGTGGTTTTCACTATGGCATGAAGGCAAACACACGAAAGAGAACGTAATGCAAAACGGCGCACGTAAGACAATCAGCAATACGGCTATTGTAAACAAGCAGTCGAAGCAGAACCGGGGCTCTGTTTGAATGCTGCTATCAGCGCTCACGAGCTGTTTTGTTGAAATGCGATTAGTTTACGCCATCGATGCCACATATGGATTAATTCAGAAAAATCCGCTCTACAATCCCATGTACCTAACTCCTTATGGCCAATGTCAGTAGACCCACTCCCTTTAAACGCACGAGAGAGAAAAAAATCGCCAGCTGTGAAAATAAACTAGTATGTGGTGACCATAAATCAACGTCATTTTCAACGAGTAAAATATAATCACAGCCGTCAACTATTTTTTGGTAAAACTGGCACCAGTTGAGGTAAATATTAAGCATATTCAATGCAATTTCTTAATGAATGTCTTATTACATAATGTGGTAAATACAGCTCATAAGCATGATTTGTCATGGCTTCCATAGGAGTCAGCTTACCCCACATCCCACCAGGAGGGCAAAATCTGCCCTTTCCCAGATTTACCCAATAACTTCAAAACCACTGCTGGTAATGATATGAAACTTACCAAACTTCATCCTGTATCAATTTAGTGTCTGGTCAGGAAGTTCGTGAAAATCAGAAAACTTCTGGAGAAAATGTCAATTTGTGCCGCCACTGCATGCCATTTATTGTTTGAGGCAGCATATGTCCGTGTGAACACGGTAGACATGGATTTTTACCGACTTGCTGAGGAGATGCGCTGTTTCTTACATCAAGTTTTGGTTGAAGATATTTTCAGCATGGGCTGTGTTCTTTTAAAATCTTTGTGAAACTGCATGCACATGACGCTCTGTGATGTGTCAATTTATTTTATTGTATTCCTTTACTGTGCCTTATAACTGCACACCCTTTTAATATTAAGTATTTTGTATGTGTCAATGTGTGCTGTTTTACCTTAACCCGCGCCCCGCTGGGGTAATCAGCCAAACGCGCCCTGCTGGGGGGGGGGGATAAACTGTCCTTCCCCCTGTCTAACTCCCGAACGGATGATCGTAGAGAGACGGGGAAGGTGGCGATCGAAAGCTCTCAACGAGGCAATTCTAGTTTAGCCTCCTTCCCAAGCAAAACGAAACCCAGCGAACACGAAGCACTGACAGATTTGAAGGAGGGAGGGGGGAACAATCCGGCCATTGCCCATACCAAAAGGAAGAGTGCCAACATATTTGTTGTCTCCTCCAAAATCGAAGAGCGCCGAACACGAAATACTGGTGGAACCAAGGGGGCCAATCCTATCAATGCTTCCTCTAAAAGTTTGGCAGGGACCAACATATCTTTTGCACTAAAAAAAATCGCCGAGAACGTAACAACAAATAAGATTCTACTTGTTTCAAAACATAATAAATCTACAATAGACAAAGTGAACTTCAAAACAAGAAAGCAGACTTGTGCCATGGCCCAAAAAATAGGATCCAAGATTCACAAGATCCCATGAAAAAAAAAAACTAAATTTTAGAATCCACGATCCACAGGATCCCACGACAAGACACAATTTTAAGATCCAAGATCCACAGGGTCCCACGGCAGAACAAAAGTTAAAGACCCAGGGTCCACAGGACCCCACGGCAAAACAAAAAGTTAAGATCCAAGTCCCACAGACAATACAAATGATTATTGCCAGAGTTAAATCTCGTAATCAGTGCACAATTTCAAATTTTTCTTGATGTCATGACACTGGGGTTTTTACGCTGTTTTGTTATTCAAATATTGCCAGATTACTGAAGGTCTGCAAGCATAATGAATGCATCGCTCCATACCCTATAATCATTTTTTTGATTGATGCCCCTAGTTTGTATAACTGATATAAGACAATTGTAGCTGCTGTTCTGCTGCTTTTGTGCATGCAAATTTCAGACATCAACAACATTATGCAACAAATCAGCTGATCACAGACTTGACAATGGTTAGCTTGGAAGAAGCAAACACACTTCAAGAAAGATAGTTCACAAGATGACATTCACATTGACCTACTCCAGTGAGCATTGTTCGTAATTGATGCCACAGCCCCCAATTTTCAGGCTTTCTCACTAAAATATTTATCATTTCATCAAACTATATTTTAAATAACAATTGCTAAGGGAAGATGAGTTCAAGGCTACACATATTTTAAAATAAAGGGTTCAGACTCCCCAGAGATCAGATAAAGGTTTTGCTGACCCTCACTTTGTTGACATTCAAATATCAATGGTATATACTTCCTTGTTAAGTGTATGAGAGAAAAGGTAATGCATAATAAAAAGAACTCAGATTTAGGGCCTTGGTACTGAAAACAGTAAAAGTTCAGTAACACACCTCTGGTAGGTTGAAGGTTGTAGGTGGTAGGTGGTAGGTGGCAGGTGGCAGGTGGCAGGTGGCAGGTGGCAGTTGGCAGGTGGCAGTTGGTGGCAGTTGGTGGCAGGTGGTGGCAGGTGGTGGCAGGTGGTGGCAGGTGGTGGTAGGTGGTGGTAGGTGGTGGTAGGTGGTGGTAGGTGGTGGTAGGTGGTAGGTGGTAGGTGGTAGGTGGTAGAATGCAACCCACACTACCCACATGCAGTTCACACTACATGCGTGCACCCTCAGACATGCGCACCACCGAGACCATGGGGTTAACTATTAAGGCATAAAAAGCAATGTAATAAGCAGCCTGCCTGGCATGGTTGGCAAAGTTACTGTTTGCTGGTATGCATTTTGTACTCATTTATACTCTTTTAAATTTGTCTAACTCTTTGAAAAGGGCAAAAATAAACATAATCAAATCAGATATGATTAGTAATCATATTTGATTGTATTCAGTCAACTGGATCAAGCTCTGGAGACCTCAAGCCCTCAATCAGAATACAAAAGAGTACAAAATGTATACCAGCAAACAGCAACTTTGCCAACCATGCTGCCTGGTGTGCCACATTTGTCACAAACACTTCATAATTTTATCACCTTTGGCTTCCATTTTTTACTATTGAAGGAACAAAAAAAAATGTTGTGATTTTGGGCTATTGAATGTATTATGTACCTAGAGTAAATGTAAAATAGTATTTTGGTATTTTTTTAACAAAACAACGTAATTTTTGTGATCTATTTGTATTCAGACAGTCATCAAAAGTCAGTAAATTGTAATGGCTGTTTTAAAATAAATAATAAAGGCATCAGTTTCCTTCACATATAAAGGCAGACGGTTCTGACAAGGAGCGAAAGGTCTAGAAAGAGCAGGTAAGTTCTACTGGCTATGGTGGTGTGATGGGGAGGGGGTTATCACCATACTGTGTTGTTTACCGAGTTAACACTAGATAAAATGGGATTCCATCAAGCTTTAACATCACGTCTATGGGTGTTACATGTAAATAATCTAGTTTGAAATATTCCCCGACTGCACCCCCACCCCCCGAGTGTGCATGGGTCAAAGCCGAGTGTGCATCCATGGACGCATTTTGATTCTTGCCGGCTGCCACACTTTGCACTGTGGCCTGGGGTTAGGTCAGGTTTGATTGTTGTCATTATTCACCTTCAATTTTATAATTATAATAATGTCAGCTGTGAGCAGAGTAATCTTCTATTAGGCCCCCATATACCACTATAGTGTACTGCCATAAACCTGGGAGGTGCGTTACTGAACTTAACCCTGAAAACAACCCCACATCAGAACACTATCATGCACTCAATAGAATGTTTACACTCAAACAATATCAGTTGGGCAAACTGCAGGGAGGTAATATAAATATTGATCAATCAATATTTTGATTATTTATAACCATATTTGGGCATGCTTGCAGCCCCTCACTGAATTGGTTGTATGACGGTTCAGAAGCAACTAAAACACACCACAGTTTCAGAAATGACAGAAAACATCTCAAGCTACCTCTCATCCACTGAAACAAGTCTGGGAACATTTTTGATAGTTGTTAATCATGGGAATGCAGCAATCAAAATATAGATTATAGGCACTGAACCAGCTGTGGAGCAATCAAATTTTAGATTGCTTGTCAGCTGGCTAATCAGTATTTAGATTGCAGTCAGCATGTTGAGCATGCCAGCTAACCAATTATAACTTCTTGGTAAGATGACCTTCATGCCTGTACATATTCAGGTTGACAAATATTTTTAAAGGAAACACAAAAGCAAGCACAAACCACACCCACAGAGCCAATCCCAGTACCAAGTTCCAAACTAATTGTAATAAAGGAAGTAGTTATAGAAGACAATTTATAATTATAAGAAATATATATTTTCTAGCAAATATGCTTTGGGAATGAAAGAAGCGCATTAACATTTGCTTTTGAAAAATCAACAACAAAATAACTGACAGATTTCCTGTTAATAATAAAAATATATAAACAAAATGACTTCACCAGTCATTTAGAGGTGGTCTTTTCATTTCAAGCCATATCTGACAAAATGTACACAGGATTACTCTGATATACTCTACTCTGATGAAGCTGACCTTGCTCTTTCACTGGGGGGAAAAATTCAGCCGTGATGGGCACTTCTTGTACTGTGAAGGTGTTCAAAGATGTACATGTCACAAAGCTAACATGGGTGGAGCTTTGTAAAATAAGTTGGTGGGGCAAAACAAAATCAAATATATATATATATATATATATATATATATATATATATATATATATATATATATATATATATATATATATACCGTGATTGTCTCGTAGCGGCCAGCGGGTGCCACTGTGGGAGAGGATTTTGTGGAGTCAAAATAAATAAGTGTGCCTGAAATGTGTGCCCAATTCGTACATTATAGTACTGTTTTTAAGCCCATTCTTCGGCGAGGATTGCCAAACTTCTCTAACTGGTAACCTGGTTTAATATTGCGAATGTGTGTCAATTGTGCACGTATCTGCCAGTTTCAGGTACTTAGACAGGCCTTAATTCTTTGGTATATTTATAATATTTGGGAAGGTCAAGTGCCAAAAAATATTTAAAATGGTTGGTAAGGACCTGTGCACTACTTTATCTCATCTAACAACAAAGCATATATCGGATACTTTGCCAGTATTAACTATTAAATTATACCATTAAAATATAACCATTATATGCATAATGCAAAATCAAAAGTATCTTTCAGTGCATGTGTACTTACAATGATAAGGTTGTGGTGATATTTCATACTTCATTGAAAAAATAAATATAGGGTAAATTTTTACTTGATGTAGGTACTACATATCTCTAATAAGTAATAGATAATATCAAATTTAACAATCATGAATTAAAGTGTGATATGTTATCAAATGTCTCATAACCCATTCCGCAGAACATGGTAGGTTTCAACAAGATCTTGTTGGAGCAGGGTCAGCAGCTCATCATTGAGTGGGGCAAAATCAGGGCAGCATTCAAAACTTTGGGCAGCTTTTTGCAAATTTGGAGCAGCTTATGTCGGTTTGGGGCAGTTCAAAGGTTTGTGGCAAGACCGCTTGGGGCAGGATTTGGCTCCCAAAAATAGTGTTGACTGGCCTGCCAATTGGCAGGCCAAGTACTCATACTGGCTCTGCACATGGCCTGCATCTTCAAATTAATAAAACGTTGAAGAACTTTATTTTATGGATAGAACCTCAGCCAGCCGCCTGCCCTGATCAAACTTCATCCAACTTGAACACATTACACAATTAGCCAAGTCAAGTTGAAGCTATAACACAATTATATTTATATCTTAACTAATCAAATATATCCCAGCCTTTTTCCTGAACCAACTGAACTACTAACAACACCAAAATCAACCCTGCAATAATTCACAATTACTTGTTTAACCTTAAAAAAAGATTCCACCATCAATCCTCACAAACAGCATGTGTTAAATGTCACCAAAGTGAAAAAGTCAATATTTATATACAAATGTATCATTGCACGGAGGTAAACACAAATTATGAAACAATCGCGCCGTATATGTCGCAACTTAAAACAGGCTTGCTAAATATAACAACCATAATTGCAATAGTGGTTTGAAAATATCAATAATACCCAAAAATACTAAAAAAGTGCAATTATATTTTTGAAGTATTTTTTTTAATTTATGATATACCTATTATCTATACATTTATATACTTTACATGCGAATTATGAAGCTCTTGAGATACAATTATAAGATACAAAAACGGCGCACTGAATGCAAATAGTTTGTTCACAATGTTGGTTTGCAAATTGCAATATTTTGAGGAGGAAATATTGATATGTATATTTGTATTCTTTATATTATCGTATGGTTATTTTTCTGGTTTCTTGGCTAATTCAAGTCCCATATCATGAAGGATGGTGATGGAAAATATGAAAATGAGGAACAACTCCTAGGACCTAGGCAACAGGATTGGTGGGTAGCTACTAGCCACTAGGTAGGTACCTACCACTGAAAAATCCTATGGTTTTAGGCCCAACTATAAAACCACCATGCAAATTTGATCTAGATTTCAGAATGCAGATGCTCCATTCTGAAATGAAATGTACTTTCCCCAGATTATGAGTAGTTCTCCAAATTCTAAATATTGAAACTATTGTACCTAATAACACCTCTTACTTGGCTTGCATGGGTTACAAATTTCAAAAATATGTTAGAAGTGTTTTATGTCACATGTGGAAGTATACTAGCCAGCTTCAGTTTCTTTTAAAGTTGGTGTGGCAAAAATCAATGTTGGTGGGGCAAAAAAAAACATATTGGTGGGGCAGTCGCCCCACTAAGTGTATAGGAAACTCCGCCCCTGAAAGCTAATCTAAATTTTGATTGACACTCCTTTTAAGGGCATTGCTCCACCCACTTTGCTGATGTTACAATCTAAATATTGATTAATCAATATTTGGATTGCCTCCCTGCCGTTTGCCCAACTGATATTGAATGATCAACATGACAGGCAATGGTTTAACCACTATTATATTCCCAGAATCAATAATAGAATCATTTTCTGTCAATAATCTATCACGGCAGGGGTGTAGTTTCGTATTCAGTTGGGGGGGGGGGGGGCTTGGGCCCCATAACTTGGGTGAGGAAGTGGATCAAATCCGGGGAGAAATTCGTATCTTGAAGGTTTTGATGGTACTTTGAGCGTTTTCTTCCCACCTCAACCCACTCAACTTGTTTGGAGAAGCTACGCCCCTGTATCACGGGTCCCAACTGAATTCAGCGTGTGCAGTTCACTGTCGTATGCATTTCATACCTTGCTCTGAGTCTACTAAGAAATTGAACGACTATCCCATGGCATACCTATATTGCAATCTGTTTTCGTCAAAAAGTGGTCCTAAAAATCCAATGAAATATAAGGAGTGAAACACGTACCTGCCAAATATTCCACCTTGTCGAGCACCTCTCACCACCACCACGTAGCGCACACACAATGCGTCGCACGCCGGCAGTGCGGCATGGTGCGGCACCTCGTTTTCCGACAAGCCCGACATCTATCGGCCGTTGTGTCACATTCCAGGAGGGCGCTTCAATCGGACTTGGTCTGTAATGCGACTTCAGCGGAGTAACATACCGGTGCATTTTCGAGTCACTGGGCGCATTTTAAGTGTTCATTTACTAAAAAATCGCGGAAACGCCAAATCTCCTCACAGCCGATCTGATGGCCCGAATTGATTCAAAGTATACTCACATAACAAATCGGACAATTCTCTCTCTTTTCAGCAGTTTCCCATTGTTGAAAATGCACATAGATATAAAAACTAGTTAACATAGTTGAGTCCTGAAAAAGAGCATAATGTTCTTTTTAAGCACACCAAAAGTCACGTGATAAAAACCGGTCACGTGACTGCGCTTTAACCCTACTTTCGCTTCCAGGGAGGGGGGCAGATTCTGCCCCCCCCTCCCCCCCCAGAGATCTTGAGAACCTCTCGGTCGATTTTGATGGGGAAAGCGCCATTCGATGCGTCATGATAAGATCTCTCTTTTAGGAGCCCGATTTTTTTTTTCAAAAATGGGGGGCCAGGGGGCAACAAATCCGAAAATTTTGGGTGTTTTTTTAAAGGTCATTCCATCCATGGGCACGACCGATTTTCATGCCCCAAACGTTTTTGAGCTTCAAATGTACTTGTTTTTAATATATCAAAAGACAAAAACACAATACAAAATCATAGGCGTATTCAGGGAATGTAAAATGGAGGGATTTTCTGAAAAAAATATGTGCTGTTCGTGATTGTTTGGGACGTCATGAACGTCACATGTGGTCATTATATGCTGAAATTTGTTAAATTTAATATATTGCGCATAGGCGGATCCAGGAAAAACATGGGGAGCACCATGCGCGTAACGCTTTTATCATCTTACAATTTGAAGTTGGACCTAATTTGAGGGTGTGTATCGCCTCCCATTTTTTATCCTGAGTGCGCCTCTGCCCCACAAGTATGTACAATCCCAGTATATATGATGCATATTGCATTGGAATTGTTTCTGACGCATTTATTGCACTGCAAACCACGAAGGAAGTATGCGCCGCAAAACCGCATTCGTAACACCCTCCCAAAAACAGGAGCCTGGAACCGCCTCTGCTGGATCGTTTTTTTTAGAAAAATTTACACAACACGCGCCATTTAATTTGGGGAAAAGTCACAAAGTTTCAGGACGCTAGGCCTAACGGTTTAGAAGCGGCAAGTGAAAAACTACCGGGGGGGGGGGAGAATCTGCCCCCCCCAGGGAATAGGGTTAAGGCATGCTGTGACCATAAGACACAACTCAATGCTACCGAAAATAAGCAATAAGTTTTCTTCACGAACTCCGCAAAAAAAAAACAAATATTCAGCGTATATATTCATGATGTCATGACCAGAAAATAGTTCGTCTTATGACCTGATGTCCGCCACTCTCGATGGCAAAAAAAAAATATTAGAATGTCGCTCATAACAAAAACAATTTCAGCCAAAACATTGTTCCTAATCACTTTGGTTACAGAACACACACTCTGGCATCAATTACCCACATTGTGTAATTTGTTTGACTCCAGGTCATCTGAGGTCAGGTCAAGTCAAGTGATCTTACCTCCACAAATGTTCGTGGTCGTGCAAAAGCCACAGTGTTTGTCCGATAAATTTGAAACTTACAGGATTTCATAAGGCCATAAATAACTACAATTCGTTTATCTCGTGTTTTATATTGGTGACCTAAGGTCAGGTAAATTTCGTGACCTTCCCATTATAAGTCAATGGGAAAATATACAAATGCTTTCTATTCAGATAATATGCATTAGATCAGGTCAATTCTTTCAGAATCCCGCGCTATTTCAACACATTATTGATGACCTAGGTGCAATTGTTGCGCAGTGACCTCTACAAGGTCATATGAGGTCAACAGTACCTTTTTGCCAATAACTCTTGTTCGAATAAAGAGACGTGCGAATGGCACATCTGTGTTTGTGTCATCAAGGTGCATTGCTCCATATGCAACATGATCTACCTGGGTCACCAAATGACCTTGACCTGAGGTCACACTTTGAAGTTTTCCTAACCGGGTCGCGTATTCCCGAAGTGTCTATTACGAATTGTCATGGCATGCCCGCCAGCCAATAGGAGGCCGGCTGCATGTGGGTGTGGCGTGTGACGTCACGAGGTGGTTGATTTCGTGTTGGCCGTCTGGGGGATCTTGTATTATATGTGGGGCTTTTTGAAAGAACATAAATTGCGAATCTAATGCGTATTGCGTGCTGCAATAAATGGTCTGTTCCTACTAGTGATGTCATTTTTTTTCTAAACTGACCGATACCAAACCGATACCGAATGGGAGGCATTTTGGTTGACCAAGTACCGACTGATTTAGGTTAAAGCCAAAAATGTCCAAAATTTGACCGATTTGCAAATTGTATACTTATATTGATACACACTAGCAAACATGGTTTTGTTTAACATCATACTTCATAAAACCAGACTTGTCAATGATTCAATGTGAATCGACTACTTTTGATTGAATCATTCTTATTTCAAATGAATGACTCATGAATCGATTCACCTCATGCGCAAACCTGTTGTGAGTCACTGATTGAATCATTCATACAGAGAAAATAGGCTGATTGAATCATTCATTGCTCAAAGAATCATTCTTTTTTGGTCGAACAGCATAAACTGTCCACAAAATATGCCAGCGGCCTAGCATCCATCTGTGCCCTGTGGGCAAACCAGGCACTTAATGGCCAATTATATGAGCTCTGTGTCCTGAGCTGTAGCCTGTAATTAATCTATGCGTAAAGAAAGCGAGGCTTTGTGTCCAACTGCAGTGGGCACAAAGCCACTGTTCAATCAGCCCTAACTAGGTGAATACCTTGGAACTGGCAGGGTTAGGGGTAGGTACCTAAATACTTAGAAAAGGTAACTAACTCATACTTTGGTTCATAAACCACACAGTACACGCACACCTTTTTCACACGAAAAATTATCAAAAGGTACCCACCTTTTCCTAATTTCTAGGCTATACCATATCAAAAACTAAATCATAAACACACATTTGCATGACCTCCGCATGTCCCAAATATCACTGTCGCATCGGCGCCGCCTTATTCCACATCATGCTTTATAAAAAATAATACCTAATGCAAAATCAAAATAAATGCTCTATTCGCTTAAAAAAAGTGAAACGTAAAGTCATTAATGCTTTTGGAACTTGGAATTTGCAATTATAATACATATTATAAATATCATTTTATAATCAAAATAAACAACACGCGTGTCCAATTGCCTCACATTCACATTCACATTCGGAAAAACATTCGCGGACTATTTGGATTGGCTTCAAAATTGGTACACAAATAGATCACGACCTAGTGATCATTCTGGTAAAATCTTAGAGTCGCATATGTAAAATCAAAGGAGTTAGAGCAGGTCATATGTTTAAGGTCAAACAGCAGACTATTCTGATGTGCCTGATAATTGGCACACATGTAGAGCATGACCTCCCTATCACGCTCATAAAATCTTAGAGTCGCACATTCAAAATCAAAGGAGTTAGACAAAGGAGTCGACACTTCCCTTTAATGTTGAGTGATTGAATCAAGATTGAATCATTCATTATGGTAATGTTGAGTGATTGAATCATGATTGAATCATTCATTATGGTAATGTTGAGTGATTGAATCATGATTGAATCATTTATTATGATAATGTTGAGTGATTGAATCATGATTGAATCATGATTGAATCATGATTGAATCATTCATTATGGTCCGTGAATCACTGTGAATCGACTCATGACAAATATGAATAATTGACAAGTCTGCATAAAACACACATGTACAGTTTCCAAAAAGACAGTGTAATTGTGAGATAAAAAAATACAGTTACAAAGCAAAGTAGTGGATGCCGCATGCAAGACCAAAAGCAGTAGCACATTGAAAACAGGATGGAAAAATGTGACCTCAATCATTTCATATTAATTTGCAGCATAATACATATAACATAAATGCATACATAGGAAGAAATACATTTTATCTGGCGAAAGTTGGAGGGGCGTATGACTCCCCTAACTTCCCCTAACTGTCCTTAACATTGGGCAGGATTCAGGAATGATTTAACATTTGATATATTGACTGCAAGTGCATAATGACACCCCACCCACCCGTCACCCACTAGACTACCTAACAAAACTGCATGTCAACTCTTTACACAGATTATAAATACTAAATACTGTACAATCACTACAATAGAATTGGTACTGTACAATCACTACAATAGAATCGGTACTGTACAATCACTACAATAGAATCGGTGTCACTGTTTCAACCTCGAGTACGTTTTACCATCATATCCTGTGTGGATATGAGAGTTATCTGCAGTTATCTATCTGCCAAAAAGTAGCCAGTATTTATAGAAAATGGTCCACGGCACAGAAGGCAAGTATCTTACTCTTACCACTGCGCCGAGTTGCTTCCATGCGGTACTGCCATATTTATCCCAATGAAGCCATATCCTTCAAAAAGCGAAGGATGTAAATAACAACAAAATTAATAATAACGTGTGTTATTGAACCTTTATGTTGTTTGTTTTGAATATATCCTGCTGTATAAACAAAATAAAAATATGAAAACAATTCAGGAATATTTCTATTTTATACTTCAGCATTGAAATTTAGTAGATCTTAATCTTAGGAAGAAATATAAGAAATACAATAACAATTTCTGAACGACATTCGTGGCGCAGGCATTTAGTCAGCCTATTTTTGGTTCAACACGTGCTTGGTGCTTTGGCCATAAGTGTTATTAAGTTACCTTGGTCATAGTGATACATGGCCACAGGCTGCCTCCTTAAGTTCTTTTTTAATTCTCCTTTGTCACTTTGAATAATTTCCCTGGTCTTGTCAGCAACACCTCCAGTAAGGCTACCTAATACTATTGTCTATTATGTTATGCATCATTCTTTGAAATAGGTATATGAAGTGGTTCTACCCTCACTTGTGAAATAGCGCAAGGAATAAGGATTATTCATTTCTTCAGTCACATCATGAATGTACATTGTGCGTTACATTGCATTATTGTGCTTGGTTAGTGGTTTGGTTACTAGTTTGTGCTTGCTTCTTAACCCTATTTGTAACAGGCTCCTGGCTACCCCTATTTGTAACAGGGGGGGGGGCGGATTCCGCCCCCCCCCCCGGAGATCTCGAGATCTACCCGTCTGATTTTCAAAAATGAAACGGTGTTTGCTTCCCCTCAACACGATCTACATTTCTAAATAATTAAACAAATCTAAATTTTGGATAGGGGGCAACAGGGGGGCAAAAACTACAAATTTTAGTGGTATTTTTGATCCAACATAGCTTTCATGTTTATCGACTGATTTTAACACAACCAATAGGAATCGATAGAGATTGAATTGGAAATTGATATATGGTGGTGACGATTGAAAATTCAAAAATCATAGGCGTGTGCAGGTCACTCAATAAGGGGGTGAAGTAAATACGTAATAAAACCATTTTTTATGTTGTTTTTTGATAAATGAAATGGTATGTGATTGTGACATTAGAAAACACTGTTATAAATCTTTCTTTTTTTGCCATAGGCGGTACCAGGTTAGTGAAAAAGTTAGGTCAAATTGGGAAAAATATTAACCGCAGACAAGTTGCTACCCAGCACTATAAATATGTTACTGATCGTAGATAGTTCCTTTCTGCATGTTGCACTTCATCATAGGCGTATCCAGGATCCACACTGGGGCGGCACAAGACCTTTTGATAAGTATATTATCCGCTATTATGATACTAACTAGTCAACAGTGACTATTTCACTACAACTTCAATTAATACTGCTTACCCCCTTTTTACCCTACCTGGACTCGTCTAATATCTTATAATCGTTCGTAGAGTAGCCTGTGGTGCGTGTTTCATTCGAAAACTGCAGTATGTTATGTCATTGTACGCCCATGCCTCTTAGTTTCCTTGCAATAATATGACCCCTTTTCTTCCATTCCTGAGCGCGCCTCTGCCAAAAAGGACTTTATTCCCTTTTCTGGCCTCATATGTGCATATATCATTATAAGCTAAACGTCTATTGCGCCGTTATCGCTGGCATATCGTCATCACCATGCCAGTCACCCCCTTTTCATGTGCCTGAACACGCCCTTGAAACTCTATATGTAATAAATTATGCAAATAATGGAAGCAGAAGCTATCTTTTACATCTTGATAGCTATAAATGTCCCTTACATCGCTCTATTGGAGTCCCGCCAAGCATTGAATACTTTCTGGAAACCCCCCATTTTCAAGCCCCTGAAACCGCCTCTGCCATGTAATTTGTATGATATTTCATTAACATCAACTAATTTGCACTTGTTGCAATCACCGTAAACCGATGTAACGCTTTCATACTTGAGACAGTTAGGAAGAAACCCGTGAAGGTCGCATTTCCGTATTATCGCCAAATGTCGCCTCCGAACCCACCCAAAACTGTGCCCTGGAACCGTCTCTGTTCAGGTTAGGAACTCAAAATTTTGACTCCAAATGCGGTATTCAATTCTATGAAAAGTCCCAAAATTTATTGGGCCTGCTCCCAGCCGTTCTGGAGATATCTGCGAAAAACATGAGGGGGGGGGGGCGGAATCCGCCCCCCTCCCGTTACAAATAGGGTTAAGCTGGTGTATTGATACAACTATGGCCGTAAGTGATACAGGCTGCTTCCTAGTTCTTTTTTTAATTCCCCTTAGTCATTTTTAATAATTTCCCTTGTCTTTTCAGTAACACCTCATTCTTTGAAATATATGAAGTAGTTCGACCCTCACTTTTGAAATATCACAAGGGTCATTTATTTCTTGAGTCATCATGAATGTGCATTGATGGACATCGGACGCCATGTAACCTTCGTTGTCGGAGCGCCCTTAACCCTCGCCCTACGGGAGCTTTTTCACCTTCGCCCTACGGGGGGGGGCTGACAGCCCCCCTGTTAACTTACAAACCAAACAACCTAGAGCAATGCGGTAAGAACCAGCATGTTGCCGGTCATGAGAGGAATCTAACTATGCGATTTTTAGGTTTGAGGTCAACGGGTGACCTTCCAGGGCAAGTGAATGACCTCGAATCGACCACGTCCAGAACAGCGATTCTGCTGTCAGAAAACCTCAAAATTATAAATTGATAAATGCAAATATAAAGGCATGTTCCTAGAGTAGTTTTGTATCAGGAATACATACAGGGTAATTATTTGTTCGTATGTTGTCAAAAAAGTCAAAAAAGTGGTTAAAAAAATGACGTCATGAGTTTCTTACACTTGGGAGCCATCACTCAGTCAAAAATAGAGATATTGCTTTGATATTTGGTTTGGGTATTGTCCATACTCAGTCCGCTCACATATATTCTGGTTTGTTTAAAATTTTCGAAAATTTTGATTTTGTGGCGATTTAAAAAAAACAACAGTTTTTTTACATTTTAGGGGTCAAAAACCCCAAAGTTTGGAAATCCGAGATTGCCATTTTAAAAGAATGCCATTTTGTATCTTTGCTGAATCGCGTTTACAATTTGATTTAAAGTTCTTTGTTCTATGATTGTTCCAATAGTTATCGTTTTCCACCCACATGACGTCATCAAAACATGATTATCGCCAAACTATTTAATCAATTCCAATGACATATTTACAGCATACGTATAATTGTTGTAAAATCAGCTACTGAACATTTCAGCAAGATGCGCCGCATGTGTAAAACGTTATTCAAGAAAAACCTCAGGGGGGGGGGGGGGGGGGGGGCTGTCAAGCTCCCACCCCGTAGGGCGAGGGTCATCATCACAACACCAATCATCATCAATGTGCATTATGCACTGTGTGTTGCATTATTGTGCTTGGTTAGTGGTTACTGGTTACTAGTTTGTGTATGCCGTATTTTGCGGCGTATGCTATTTAAGATGGTATAATTATACAATACATATTTTTCAGGACTTCACTTCCTCTTGTGAGCAATATCTTCAATCTTGATATAATAATGATGTGTTCTATTTAGTATTTACATTAATTGATTGAATTTGGAGTAAATTTGCTGGATATAATGTGTGAAGGTGTGATTTTTTTTTTAGATTAGGCTGACCGACAAGTGTCCAAAAATTTGAGCCTGACCGACCGATTACCAAATCGGTCACAACATTTTGTCGGTTACCAAAATGTTGGTAACCGATTGACACCACTAGTCCCTACTGATAGCGAAGTGTTTTTCATGTTTGAGTATATTACAATATGCATATTGCCTAATGGACGATCTCTATTTCAGGCAAGTCAGCGTTCAATTTATAACCACAGGAAAATAATCGCAATCTCTTGGTCACTAGCCTGCCGTCCTTCTTGTGATGGAAATTTCCCAATCTCGAGTGTGCATACAAGTACAAAATGTGCCTGGCAAACATTTTATATCGCCAGACGCCAAGTTAAACATTGAACTGTCGTCCATGGCTCCTACGCAAGGCTGCACTGTACCTGAGTGTACTTATCATATCATATTGTATAATTAAACAGTGTTTCCTCATTCTTCCAACGTTAGATTCACCCATATACCTATATACCTTACACAGTGACACACGTAGGCCAGCGACAACCGTACTTGAGACTGAGATATAACTAAACATGGGTGCCATAGTACACGTAAACGCAACATTGTTATTTGCACACGCTCCCAATCTGATATATCCATGACTCATCTGACCTCGCATCACTAAGAACGTCCATGGTACCTAATTATTGAAATATTATTTGGTGGCAGGACCCGTAGCCAGGCTGAATTCGTAGAGGGTGCACATATTTACCAAAACATAGCATATATTTACCAAACCAAAGTCATAACATGTATAAAATACTGTAGTTGAACATAAGTGTTCCGATAAGTGTCCTGCTTAATGGATTATACGCGAAAGGTTCAAAACCGCTTGTGCTCAATAGTTTTTACTTGACTGTGAAAGTCCTTTACCTTAACTACTGGGGGTGCACCGTCTAAGGTCAAAGGGTGCAGAGCTCCCAAGGGGTGCACGAGCACCCAGTGCACCCTCCTGGCTACGGGTCTGCAGGACAACAACATGACACCCAGCACCAACATTGATATATGATCACCGCTGCGAGAAGATATAAGGCGCTTTTTAGAAAGCTTTGTATCGCCGAGATATACGTTAAAATCCATAGCACTAAAAAGGCAAATATTCACCTTTTTCCACAAACAAAAAAAATTATTACATGAAATCGACAGACGAGACCAAAATATATCGTACATTAGTCACATTTTGCATAAACATTTTGACACATTCACATTTTGCATAAACATTCCTACCCAGATATATTTCAAGTTAAAGTAGATAAGCGATCCACGCTTATAATGGTGGTATAATGGTCTCAAGTACTTGGTAACGAGTTTCGAATTCCGGGCTTCTCTCGTAATGTTTTTGAAAATTTTATGGAAATATGTCTTGCACTCTGTCTATTGTGATTCTGTTCCCTTCTATCCTTAAAGGGAATGTTTCACCTTACTGAAAGTTGTCAAATAGAGCTGGTTGTAGAAGAAAATTTGAAGTAAGTGCTGATGAAAACAATGGTGATATTTTTTCTCTCGAAAAGTCACTTAACTTTATACAAATTAAGGTTTTAAATTTGGGATGATGACGTCATTATTGAGCTATAGACCGCCGCTGATTGGCTGACAAAGTGGCTGTCAGCCAATCAGCGGCGGCACTAGCGTAGACCCCATTTTGCAAATGGAAAATTAAATTGTTTAAAAACGGCTAAGTTTTGGGGAAAATGAACTTAGCATTTTCGACATTTCAATAACGGCCAAAGACAATGACTGTCTCAGTTCAAAACCAATACAAAGGTGAAACATTCCCTTTAACAATCCATAAACATTGAATACAAAGGTAGCCAAATTATCACTTATACACCCAACGGCGGCCTAGTTAGTGGTTGCGACCCTCAATTCGTGAAAATTGGTTCATTTATTTTCAACAGGAGACCTGAACATGACTGAACACACGATAACACGATGAACATCAGAAGAACCCGAAAAAGCCTAGAGCGGAGGCCACGCTGTTCCTGAATCCGATCGAAGCGTTTCAAGGCTTCTAAACTCGACGCCTCATTACAGCTTGAAGCCATGAAGCTCAAGTATATCCGGATAGGGTTGGTCGCCGCTGTCGCTGTGAGGCTGGCCTTACTTCTATATACGTCACGTCTACCACTGCTGCTGCCACTGGCTGCTGGCCCTGCTTCCCGCGGACCAGCGGTCCGCTGGGACCAGCGTTGGCAGCAGTGTCGACGGGTGCTGCGGATGGGTGAAATCCACTTCTCTTGGGAACAAGATGGAGACCCCCAGCGATGTCGGAAGATGCACCGGTCACCCCTGGAGCTGCAGCACGGTCTGCGGAGGCTGGCGAAGCTGCGAGGCCGCGACGTGAGAGTGGTCTTCCTCGGCGACAGCAGGATCAGGATTCTTCACGAGTCCTTGACGGAGCGACTCAAGCTGCAGCCGCTGCAGCGTTCCGGCAACGTGGCTATCGCCTACAGTGACTACCTCCACCCCAAGGAGAAGCTCCGGCAAGCCGTCCCGTCGCATCACAAACTGGCTACGTTGCCAGTCGGATGCGTCGAGGCCAACGTGGTGGCTCCGAAACCAGTTGCTGTCTTCTGCACACGAATCGCCGCCGGTGATGCGCTTCGTAGCGAGTTCTGGTGGCGACCGTATCTCGACGACCGTTTCCGTGAACGCTTGGACTGGCTTCTCTCAGATTGTGCAGAAGGCCGATGCCCGGACATCGTTGTGGTAGACAGTGGCGCTTGGTACGCCAAGATCAGACCACAGTTCCCTGAAGATCTCTCTGTGGCGAGAGTGACGCGGTTCATTGCGGAGTTGGCCGGCCTGCGGAGTCGGCTGGAGCGACTTGCCGCCTCCACGAGAGTCCTGTGGAAACTCGACGAACAGTACATGCCCGAGACGGTATATGGCCGCAAGATGAACGTGACGCGCACGCTGATGGTGCTCTCTTCGGTGATATACGAGACTGCGAAGCAATTGCCCGACCTCACCGCGTGGTCGAGCGGGGTGGCAGAGGCGATGCAGTTTTACCATGAAGTGTGCCGACCCCATCGGAAGATTCTGAGAGCCAGTAGGTTCGGTCCAGTGCGCCACGAGTGTTTGGGCTCTATGCACGTGGGATCTACTGTACGTTGGAGGCTGGTGCAATCGTTGTTTAATGTACTGTTTCTAGATGTTACTAAGCCTGCCAGCGGACTCTGGGGTCGTGAATGAGCTTGCAGTTCCCTGAGCAATGTCCAAATCAGTGTGTAAGCTAGGTCAAATATACATGATTGTAACATTTGCAATGCGCAATATTCAACGATTATGATTTATGTACACGTCGTTGGCGCACACTGGTAATGATTTACGTGTGACATATTCAGGAATCATTTGTTTCATATCACTCGCCAAAAGTTGTATTTTTTCTCAATTAGGTGTCTTATGATCAGTGGTGGATCTAGGTTTTGGGTTTGGGGGGCAAAATTCCAAAAAGTCTCACACAATTCAGAAAACTCATCGGATTTCGCTTGCTTATGCGTTGATAGCTGATTTAAAGCAAACTTTCCTTAGTAAAAGTTGCTTAGATTTGCTTCTATATCAGGAAATGTGTTAATTTTTCGCGTATTTCAGGCGGTTTGGGGGGGCCAATTGTCCATTTTGCCCAACCGTAGATCCGCCACTGCTTATGATCCTGTCTTTTATTTTGATGAGCAATTCAGGGCTGGGAAACCCTAGCTGTGTGTCACCGTTGGGATTCTGAAGCTACAAGTTTGTCACCAGTTTTTTTTTCTTCTACAAATTTGCCAATTTTTCCTAGACAAAACATATAGTACTGACAGACATAGGAATAAGGTTTTAAAATATTGCCTTGGTGAACTATGTTGCTGCTTTTGCAATGCTTCCGCCTGCCACACAGTACTATGACATCCTAATGTGCTGCCATATTGTGCACCAGCAGGCAAATATGTTCCTTAGTTCTGAACCCTACTTTAGCCAAGCTAAGTAGCTGTTGGATAGCTCTGTTGTTTTGTGTATTTTTTGAGCAACCACATTATATTTAGATATAAGGATTAGATATTTAGTTTTGTGGATCGTTTAAGTATTATTTTTAAGCATTCATAGTTAGCTGTTACCTCTTACTTGCTTTTTAAAGGACTTTTCATTCTAGCTTGTGTGCGCCAAAATTGTCTTAGTCTTATTTTTGTGTTATTAGTTGCAGGGTTGGATAAGTAGATATTTTAGAAAATTAGGGATAATTAAGGTGTATTTAGTATTCAGTTTATTTAAGGATTAGATATTTAGTCTAGTATTAGGTGCACTCATAGCTGATTTGTGTTACTAGCTTTACCTAGATCTAGTTAAGGTTTAGAAGAAGAAAAAACAAAACAAAACAAAAAAAAAATTAAGTTAAGTTAGTAAAGTATTGAAAAGTGCATAGTACCTAAGTTATATACCTAAGTTACTAGTGTATTCAAATGAGCATGACTAGGATGCAGGTGAAGGTAGCAGAGCTAGAGGCCCTCCAGGCTAGAGTAGCGGAGCTTGAGGCGCAGTTAAGTAAGTGTAGGTGTAGAGATGAGCCGCAAGAGGGTGTAGCTCCTGACCAAGGAACGTATGCGCAGATTGTGGTTAGGGGGTCAGAAAAGGAGCCTACAGGATCAGGGACCAGTGGTAGTTCTGATAGGGGCATAAGGGAGGAGGATAAGGCAAAGGTGGATAGTGCGGCTGGTGTTTGGAAGTGTGTTGGAGGGTCACGTTTCTGGAGACCCAACATTGTGGAAAGTAATGCTAGGGCCACGGACAGTAAGGATGAGGAGGGGTGCTGGGTAATGGAGGGTGGTAGCAGAATCTGGAGGAGGAAGAGGGAAGGGGATCAGGAGGGATGGACACAAGTTCAGGGTAGAGTCAGGCAGTACAGCCCCAGGGAACATCAGCAGGTTACACTAGCAAATAGGTTCAGTGCGTTAGAGTCAGCAGCTGAAAGTGACAAGGTACAGATTCAGCATTTAGTGGTTGGGGACTCAAGGGTAAGGCCCTTAAGGCGAACATTCTGTGGGAAGAGGGACAAATGTATAGTTAAACCGGGGGCAAAAGTAGTTGATATGGGCCCTGTCATTGAGGCAGAACTGGGTAGGAGTAGCCCGGAGACAGTTATAATACAGGTGGGGGTGAACAACATAGGACCTAGACAGAGTGTGAGAATAGTAGCGGAGTACCGGAGCCTGCTGCAGAGGTTGAAGGAGTCCAGGAAACCAGTCATTGTGACTGGCATCCTCCCTCGCTGTGGAGCCAGTGAGGAGTGGTACTCGAGAGCTCTGTCTGTGAACAGCTCAGTTCACAACTTATGTTCAGCTATGGGGCTTAGTTATGTAGACTTATGGGATCAGTTCTATGAGTGGCATAGGTACTATATGAAGGATGGGCTTCACTTATCGGATGAGGGGGCAAGGGCTTTGGGAGATGCCTACAGAAGTGTCATTCAGGGAAACTAGGTAGGAGGGGGGGGGGGGGGGGGTTCAGGGACGCTAGTACTAGGGCATCAAGAAGTAAGCATTGGTAGAAGTTCATGTCAGAATAGGACAGTAGATCATAATTCCCTCAGAATTAGTAGAGTCAGCTCAAAGTATAAGATCACATGTGTGTTGCTGAATGCCCAAAGTATTAGGTCTAAATTTGATGAGTTTGAGTGTTATGTTGCCCTTGAAAAGCCTGATATCATTTGTGTAACCGAGACATGGGTTAGTGAGGGGTATAATAGGGATAGGCTACAGGATTTCGAGTTACAAGGGTATAACATGTTCTCATACTGCAGAGAATCACGGCAGGGAGGAGGAGTGTTTGTATATGTAAATAGCTTGTACTGCACTACTAGAGTTGATGATTCTAGTAAAGTAAAAGAAGTAGAATCAATCTGGCTTGACATTAAAATTGGTACAGGAAACAGAGGAAGGTTGAGGATAGGTGCATTTTACAGACCAGGGAATCTTCCAAGGAACTCCCAAGCTGAAACAGACCAAGATATTTGTGAGGAAATACGTAGGAACTTTCGGGCTCAGTGTCTTATTATGGGAGATTTTAACTTAAGAGGATACGAAAGTATAGCAGAGGAAACAAATGAGTGTAGGTTGTATAGGCAAATCTTTGAAGAGGAGCTTTTCATGCATCAGTTTGTAACAGAGCCAACCAGACATTGCTCCATTCTAGACCTTGTATTCTCAGACAACAGTGATCTAGTTAGTGACATAAGTATTTGTGCAGGTCTAGGAACCAGTGATCACAATATGGTTAAATTCAATATCTCATCAGAAATGAGGCCCAAAGATAACCTTATTATGGTTCCAAACTTCAGCCGGGCTGATTTTGATGGTATTAGAAATGACCTCGCACAGATAAAATGGAACGTTGAGTTGGCAGGTTTAGATGCATGTGAGGCCTGGAATGTTTTCAAAGCTAGATTAAGCCAAATTCAAAATCGGCATATACCCCTCAGGCACAAACGTAACAGAACCAAGGGCAATCCAGTTTGGCTTACCCCAGAAGTAAGGAGTGCTATACAAGCTAAAAGAAGTGCATTTGGCATTTTGAAGGGATCTTCACTAGATATAAATCAGAAGGCCTACCAGAATGCAAGAAATTCAGTTAAGAAAAAGGTCAGAGCAGCTAAAAGGGCAAAGGAACTTGATTTAGCTAGACATTGTAATGCAGATAGTAAGAAGTTCTTCAGTTTTTATAAGTTAAGTACAGTTTCCAAAAATATAGGTCCATTTAAGGTAGATGATGTGTTAGTTAGCAAGGACAGTGAAATGGTTGAAGTGCTTAATGATCAGTTTCAATCTGTCTTTACTATCGAGGACCAGAGTAGTATTGCAGCACTTCAGCCTGAGCTAGAGACAGAGGAGACTATAGGAGAGCTAGGTGGCATAAGTAGTGAACTTGTTCTAGAATATCTAAAGAAAGTAAGGCCTAACAAGGCAGAAGGACCTGATGAAATCCATGCTAGACTTTTAAGAGAATCTGAAAGGGAGTTGTCGGTTCCATTAGCCATAATATTTTCTAAATCACTTGCAGATAGTACAATTCCACTTGATTGGAAAAGAGCAAATGTTGTTCCTATTAATAAAAAGGGAGATAGAAGTAAAGAGGAAAACTATAGACCAGTTAGTCTGACCTCATTAGTCTGCAAGGTGCTTGAATCAATCATCAAAGATAAGATTGTTGAATTCTTGGAGCAAAATGAACTCATCAAAGATACACAGCATGGCTTTAGGAAGGGCCGTTCTTGTTTAACTAATCTTCTGGAGTTTTTGGATGTTGCAACAGATAGCGTTGATCAGGGTAAACAGCTAGATGTAGCTTTTCTTGATTTCAGTAAAGCATTTGACAAAGTCCCCCATACAAGACTGGGGTTGCAACTTAAAATTCATGGGATCAGGGGCAAGATTCTGGATTGGATAGAAACGTGGCTTTCAGGACGCCAGCAAAGGGTTATATTGAATGGGTGCCAATCACAATGGAAGGAGGTTCTCAGTGGGGTTCCACAGGGCTCAGTCCTGGGCCCATTGCTTTTTATAATATTTGTGAATGCAATTGAGAACAGTATAGACAGCAAAGTCTTGAAATTTGCAGACGATCTAAAAGTTGTCAGGATTATTAGAGGAAAACATGATCAGGATGTTTTTCAATCAGATCTGGACAAGCTAGTTGAGTGGTCTGAAGCATGGCAGATGAAATTCAATTTGAGTAAATGTAAGATTATGCACGCTGGACGGGTTAGCAGTAAACATAGGTATGAAATGGGTGGGCAGAAAATGGAGCAGATTGAAAAGGAAAGAGATTTAGGTGTCGTGGTAAACAATAGACTATCAGCGTCAGACCAGGTTGTAGAAGCTAGGAAAAAGGCACTTAGAATGCTAGGGGCCATTAACAGAAATGTTTCCTACAAGAGTGAAAAGGTAATAACAAAACTGTATTGTGCATACGTTAGACCACATTTGGAGTATTGTGTACAAGCCTGGTCTCCAACATATGAGAAAGATTGCTGGTTGTTAGAAAGAGTTCAAAAAAGGGCAACAAAAATGATTAATTGTCTTGGTAGTTTACCTTATGAAGATAGATTAAGGAAATTGGGTATGTTTTCACTTAGATATAGAAGGCTAAGAGGAGATCTAATTGAAGTCTTCAAATTTGTAAATAGTCAGCATTCTGGATATTTAAAGGGTATGTTTGAGTTCAATAGGGAAAATCGAGGTAGAGGTCATCAGCATAAACTCATTATGAAACAAAGTAGGACTAGGCTACGACAGTCATTTTTCAGTAGAAGGGTTGTAGGACATTGGAATATGCTACCAGGGGATGTCGCTGATGCAGTGACACTTGCTTCCTTCAAAATTAGATTAGATAAATACTTTACAGAGAAGGGATTAGTTCATAAATACTCGTGGGATTAGCCTTCTTTTATGCAGGTAGAGTAAGGTGATTTGAAGGGGCGAGACTGGTGGATGGGGGGGGGGGGGATGGGGGGGGGGGGGGGGTGCAACCTCGGATGGGCCCAAGAGGCTCTTTGTTGCACTTTTCTTTATGTCTTTATGTCTAGTCAAAGATTGCCAACAAATAACACATTTTAACATATTGAAAATACAAAATGAATAAAATCACTCTGCACCACGCACCCCAGATTAGCAGGATTTAAAATTAGCCTTACTGGAGTGGGGAGGGGTGACAAACACCTGGCTGCCCCCCACCCAACTCAAAATTGCATAGCAATGCTCCTGTACTTACCTACCAAGTTCAAGTTCAGCACATACATGGACAACTTTAGAGGAAAATGTCATACACTAAGACATCTTGAAAGCACCTCAGCATATCACATCAGACACTAAACTAGCAGATTTGGAGGGGTGGAAGGGTCATATCCTCCGAAAAAACACATGAAATCTATACAAAAATTGACATCCCCTGCTTTCAAAGAAATTATCAGCAACTTTTGCTGTTTTTGTAATCATCTAATAATTCCTAACAAAAGACAAATGGGATTAGCTTTAGCATTTTGTGAAACAGATTTCTCAACAAATCACATTTGTGCCATTGTGCCTTTGACCAATATATAATAACTTGTTCACACATTAACCCTCGCCCTACGGGAGGGGGGGGGGCTGACATCCCCCTGATAATTTTCTTGAATAACTTTTTACACATGTGGCGCATCTTACTGAAATTGTCGGTAGCTGAGTTTACAACAATTATACGTAAGCTGTGAAAATTTAATTGAAATTGGTTCAGTAGTTTGGGAGATAATCTTGTTTTGATGACGTCATGTTGGTGGAAAAACGATAAATATTTGAAAAATGGAAGAAAACAGCGTTTTAAAGGAAATTGCAAACGCATTTCACCAAATACAAAATGGCATTCTCTTTAAAATGACAATCTCGGATTTGCAAAACTTTGGGTTTTTGACCCCTAAATAAAAATAAAACGTATTTTTTTGGGGGAAAATCCCCACAAAATCAAACTTTTCAAAGATTTTAGAAACACTGGAATAAATGTGAGCGAACTGAGTATGGACAATCCCCATACCAAATTTCAAAGCAATATCTTCGTTTTTGACTGAGTGATGGCTCCCTACGTGTAAGAAACTGATGACGTCATTTGAAGAAAACAAACATTTTTTGACAAGATACGAACAAATAATTACCTTTTCTGTATTTCTGAGCCAAAACTGGTCTAGGAACATGCCTTTTTATTTACATTTATCAATTTCTAATTTTGAGGTTTTCTGAAGAGCAAAATCGTTGTTCTGGACGTGATAATTCCGAGGTCATTCACTTGACCTGGAAGGTCACCCGTTGACCTGAAACTTAAAAATCGCATACTGTTAAATTCCTCTCATGGCAGGAAACATGCTGGTTCTTACTGCATTGCTCTAAGTTGCTTGGTTTGGAAGTTAACAGGGGGCCTGTCAGCCCCCCCCCCCATAGGGCGAAGGTGATAACAGCTCCTGTAGGGTGAGGGTTAAACAATTGGTAATGGCAATTGCCATAACCTCAGACACATCTTAACCCTGCACTCGTTATGCTATCAGAATGAATGTTAGACAATACTGATCACTAATCAGTGCAAACACAAAGAAACTTTCCAGTACAGTACAAAAATAAAGTAATTCCGGCAAGTACCTGTACAGTAATTTACAAACATGAACAATCATTGGACAAGTTTTAGCTCAAGCCTCATGGCTCAGTGTCCTAGCATTGGGAAATTTGGGTTGAAAATGATACCCTATGCCTATGGATACTATTTTTCCACTCTTTTTCCTGAGTTTTACTGTGAATTTTCCACTCCTTATTTTAAAATGTATTGGATAATTGGAAACCTGATACTGATTTATGGATGTAATGATGGGGACAGCCTGTGGACGAAAAGACAGGTAAGAATTGGCATAGTTAATAACTAATTTTGGTGAGCAGGTAATTGCGTGATAAAGCCTGGTACACATGCTTTTTGGTTTAATTTTCCACTCTTTATACTTATTTTTAGTCAGAGTTTTCCACTCCACACCCCAGCTCCAAAGCAATTCTAGGAGCCTGTCATGGCTTCATATACTGAATGTTTGCACATCTCTCCCAAGGTATCGCACAGCTTTAGCTAATTATTGTGCTGATTCCAACTACCCATATTAAATGATCAAATTTGAAAGGTTTTGAGCAGTCCTCCAATCACCATGTCACTGGGTCTGATCACATACATGTCACTGATCACAATGGCATCACCACAGTTTCAAAATTTGTAGGGACAAGTCCAAGTGCACATGCATTTTAACATGGGGCATTATTAGGAAGGACTGAAAATTACTAGGGACAATGTCCCTAGCGTCCCCAATGGTGGCGACGCCCCGGTCCATGATTGATCAACTTCAGGTTTCAGTTAAGTCTGAGTCAGGTCAAGGTTGAGTTGGTCCAGGGCAACCCTTCTATAAACAAACCCAGTATTCTGATTGAATGCATTAATAGGTGAAAGCACAAGCAGGCAATTCAATTGGACTTGGCCTGTGCCTGGCATGGCTGGTCCATTTAAAGACATAAAGACATAAAAGAAAAGTGCAACAAAGAGCCTCTTGGGCCCATCCGAGGTTGCACCCCCCCCCCCCCCATCCCCCCCCCCTCCACCAGTCTCGCCCCTTCAAATCACCTTACTCTACCTGCATAAAAGAAGGCTAATCCCACGAGTATTTATGAACTAATCCCTTCTCTGTAAAGTATTTATCTAATCTAATTTTGAAGGAAGCAAGTGTCACTGCATCAGCGACATCCCCTGGTAGCATATTCCAATGTCCTACAACCCTTCTACTGAAAAATGACTGTCGTAGCCTAGTCCTACTTTGTTTCATAATGAGTTTATGCTGATGACCTCTACCTCGATTTTCCCTATTGAACTCAAACATACCCTTTAAATATCCAGAATGCTGACTATTTACAAATTTGAAGACTTCAATTAGATCTCCTCTTAGCCTTCTATATCTAAGTGAAAACATACCCAATTTCCTTAATCTATCTTCATAAGGTAAACTACCAAGACAATTAATCATTTTTGTTGCCCTTTTTTGAACTCTTTCTAACAACCAGCAATCTTTCTCATATGTTGGAGACCAGGCTTGTACACAATACTCCAAATGTGGTCTAACGTATGCACAATACAGTTTTGTTATTACCTTTTCACTCTTGTAGGAAACATTTCTGTTAATGGCCCCTAGCATTCTAAGTGCCTTTTTCCTAGCTTCTACAACCTGGTCTGACGCTGATAGTCTATTGTTTACCACGACACCTAAATCTCTTTCCTTTTCAATCTGCTCCATTGTCTGCCCACCCATTTCATACCTATGTTTACTGCTAACCCGTCCAGCGTGCATAATCTTACATTTACTCAAATTGAATTTCATCTGCCATGCTTCAGACCACTCAACTAGCTTGTCCAGATCTGATTGAAAAACATCCTGATCATGTTTTCCTCTAATAATCCTGACAACTTTTAGATCGTCTGCAAATTTCAAGACTTTGCTGTCTATACTGTTCTCAATTGCATTCACAAATATTATAAAAAGCAATGGGCCCAGGACTGAGCCCTGTGGAACCCCACTGAGAACCTCCTTCCATTGTGATTGGCACCCATTCAATATAACCCTTTGCTGGCGTCCTGAAAGCCACGTTTCTATCCAATCCAGAATCTTGCCCCTGATCCCATGAATTTTAAGTTGCAACCCCAGTCTTGTATGGGGGACTTTGTCAAATGCTTTACTGAAATCAAGAAAAGCTACATCTAGCTGTTTACCCTGATCAACGCTATCTGTTGCAACATCCAAAAACTCCAGAAGATTAGTTAAACAAGAACGGCCCTTCCTAAAGCCATGCTGTGTATCTTTGATGAGTTCATTTTGCTCCAAGAATTCAACAATCTTATCTTTGATGATTGATTCAAGCACCTTGCAGACTAATGAGGTCAGACTAACTGGTCTATAGTTTTCCTCTTTACTTCTATCTCCCTTTTTATTAATAGGAACAACATTTGCTCTTTTCCAATCAAGTGGAATTGTACTATCTGCAAGTGATTTAGAAAATATTATGGCTAATGGAACCGACAACTCCCTTTCAGATTCTCTTAAAAGTCTAGCATGGATTTCATCAGGTCCTTCTGCCTTGTTAGGCCTTACTTTCTTTAGATATTCTAGAACAAGTTCACTACTTATGCCACCTAGCTCTCCTATAGTCTCCTCTGTCTCTAGCTCAGGCTGAAGTGCTGCAATACTACTCTGGTCCTCGATAGTAAAGACAGATTGAAACTGATCATTAAGCACTTCAACCATTTCACTGTCCTTGCTAACTAACACATCATCTACCTTAAATGGACCTATATTTTTGGAAACTGTACTTAACTTATAAAAACTGAAGAACTTCTTACTATCTGCATTACAATGTCTAGCTAAATCAAGTTCCTTTGCCCTTTTAGCTGCTCTGACCTTTTTCTTAACTGAATTTCTTGCATTCTGGTAGGCCTTCTGATTTATATCTAGTGAAGATCCCTTCAAAATGCCAAATGCACTTCTTTTAGCTTGTATAGCACTCCTTACTTCTGGGGTAAGCCAAACTGGATTGCCCTTGGTTCTGTTACGTTTGTGCCTGAGGGGTATATGCCGATTTTGAATTTGGCTTAATCTAGCTTTGAAAACATTCCAGGCCTCACATGCATCTAAACCTGCCAACTCAACGTTCCATTTTATCTGTGCGAGGTCATTTCTAATACCATCAAAATCAGCCCGGCTGAAGTTTGGAACCATAATAAGGTTATCTTTGGGCCTCATTTCTGATGAGATATTGAATTTAACCATATTGTGATCACTGGTTCCTAGACCTGCACAAATACTTATGTCACTAACTAGATCACTGTTGTCTGAGAATACAAGGTCTAGAATGGAGCAATGTCTGGTTGGCTCTGTTACAAACTGATGCATGAAAAGCTCCTCTTCAAAGATTTGCCTATACAACCTACACTCATTTGTTTCCTCTGCTATACTTTCGTATCCTCTTAAGTTAAAATCTCCCATAATAAGACACTGAGCCCGAAAGTTCCTACGTATTTCCTCACAAATGTCTTGGTCTGTTTCAGCTTGGGAGTTCCTTGGAAGATTCCCTGGTCTGTAAAATGCACCTATTCTCAACCTTCCTCTGGTTCCTGTACCAATTTTAATGTCAAGCCAGATTGATTCTACTTCTTTTACTTTACTAGAATCATCAACTCTAGTAGTGCAGTACAAGCTATTTACATATACAAACACTCCGCCTCCCTGCCGTGATTCTCTGCAGTATAAGAACATGTTATACCCTTGTAACTCGAAATCCTGTAGCCTATCCCTATTATACCCCTCACTAACCCATGTCTCGGTTACACAAATGATATCAGGCTTTTCAAGGGCAACATAACACTCAAACTCATCAAATTTAGACCTAATACTTTGGGCATTCAGCAACACACATGTGATCTTATACTTTGAGCTGACTACTAATTCTGAGGGAATTATGATCTACTGTCCTATTCTGACATGAACTTCTACCAATGCTTACTTCCTGATGCCCTAGTACTAGCGTCCCTGAACCCCCCCTCCTACCTAGTTTCCCTGAATGACACTTCTGTAGGCATCTCCCAAAGCCCTTGCCCCCTCATCCGATAAGTGAAGCCCATCCTTCATATAGTACCTATGCCACTCATAGAACTGATCCCATAAGTCTACATAACTAAGCCCCATAGCTGAACATAAGTTCTGAACTGAGCTGTTCACAGACAGAGCTCTCGAGTACCACTCCTCACTGGCTCCACAGCGAGGGAGGATGCCAGTCACAATGACTGGTTTCCTGGACTCCTTCAACCTCTGCAGCAGGCTCCGGTACTCCGCTACTATTTTCACACTCTGCCTAAGTCCTATGTTGTTCACCCCCACCTGTATTATAACTGTCTCCGGGCTACTCCTACCAAGTTCTGCCTCAATGACAGGGCCCATATCAACTACTTTTGCCCCCGGTTTGACTATACATTTGTCCCTCTTCCCACAGAATGTTCGCCTTAAGGGCCTTACCCTTGAGTCCCCAACCACTAAATGCTGAATCTGTTCCCTGTCACTTTCAGCTGCTGACTCTAACGCACTGAACCTATTTGCTAGTGTAACCTGCTGATGTTCCCTGGGGCTGTACTGCCTGACTCTACCCTGAACTTTTGTCCATCCCTCCTGATCCCCTTCCCTCTTCCTCCTCCAGATTCTGCTACCACCCTCCATTACCCAGCACCCCTCATCATCCTTACTGTCTGTGGCCCTAGCATTACTTTCCACAATGTTGGGTCTCCAGAAACGTGACCCTCCAACACACTTCCAAACCCCAGCCGCACTATCCACCTTTGCCTTATCCTCCTCCCTTATGCCCCTATCAGAACTACCACTGGTCCCTGATCCTGTAGGCTCCTTTTCTGACCCCCTAACCACAATCTGCGCATACGTTCCTTGGTCAGGAGCTACACCCTCCTGCGGCTCATCTCTACACCTACACTTACTTAACTGCGCCTCAAGCTCCGCTACTCTAGCCTGGAGGGCCTCTAGCTCTGCTACCTTCGCCCGCATCCTAGTCATGCTCATTTGAATACACTAGTAACTTAGGTATATAACTTAGGTACTATGCACTTTTCAATACTTTACTAACTTAACTTAACTTTTTTTGTTTTTTTTTGTTTGTTTTTTCTTCTTCTAAACCTTAACTAGATCTAGGTAAAGCTAGTAACACAAATCAGCTATGAGTGCACCTAATACTAGACTAAATATATAATCCTTAAATAAACTGAATACACCTTAATTATCCCTAATTTTCTAAAATATCTACTTATCCAACCCTGCAACTAATAACACAAAAATAAGACTAAGACAATTTTGGCGCACACAAGCTAGAATGAAAAGTCCTTTAAAAAGCAAGTAAGAGGTAACAGCTAACTATGAATGCTTAAAAATAATACTTAAACGATCCACAAAACTAAATATCTAATCCTTATATCTAAATATAATGTGGTTCCTCAAAAAATACACAAAACAACAGAGCTATCCAACAGCTACTTAGCTTGGCTAAAGCAGGGTTCAGAAGGGATGAACTATGCTATAGCGATCCTGATCCAGCGCTGACGGTGGTTTTTACCACAATATCAATATTGATATGGTACATTTTGACATTATCAAACCTCAGATACCTTGTGAAATCTTCAAAAAGATACAATTCATAAACGTTTCCCTCAAACACAAAACAAGTACTATCTTACCCTAATCAACCATGACAAAGCATCTCCCAGTCCACAGCTAAATGCAATTTAAATATGGATTATGGATGGACGGATGGACGGCAATAATAAATAATTCACATAAGTGGGATTAAGGCCGTATAAGAGAGGTAGAGTCATCCGGGGATTTTAGCGCCCAATCGCTCAACATTAGCGTGACGTCACTGGTGCTGTGGTCCGACTCGGCTGTCTCCGCACTCGGTCGTTGCGGTGCGAATATTTCGAACGGGATACGGATAGTTGCGCCTAAGGTACGATCCTATTTAAGATTGCGTTTACCGCGGATAATTATCCATCCCTTAATCCATGCTGAGGGGGAGACGGTCATGCGCTGCCTGGTCTGTGTGAGAGGCGACTGGCGAGACGGCCCTACGCTGCACCGGTCTGACTGAGGGGTGAGACGGCCATACGCTGCCCCAATCCGGCTGAGGGGAAGGGGGAGAGACGGCCATACGCTGCCCCGGTCTGGCTGAGGGTGAGACGGCCATACGCTGCCCCGGTTTGGCTGAAGGGCAAGGCGGCCATACGCTGCACCGGTCTGACTGAGGGGTGAGACGGCCATACGCTGTCCCGGTCTGACAGAGGGGGTGAGACGGCCATACGCTGCCTCGATCCGGCTGAGGGGGAGACGGCCATACGCTGCCCCGGTTTGATTGAGGGGTGAGACGGCCATACGCTGCCCCGATCTGGCTGAGGGGCGAGACGGTCATACACTGCACCGGTCTGACTGAGGGTTGAGATGGCCATACGCTGCCCCCGGTTTGACTGAGGGGTGAGCCGGCCATACGCTGCCCCGGCCTGGCTGAGGGGCGAGACGCTCATACGCTGCACCGGTCTGACTAAGGGTTGAGACGGCCATACGCTGCCCCGGTCTGACTGAGGGGTGACACGGCTATACGCTGCCCCGGTCCGGCTGAGGGGAGGGGGCATACGCTGCCCCGATCTTCCTGAGGGGCGAGATGGCTTACGCTGCAGGTCTGACTGAGGGGTGAGACGGCCATACGCTGCCCCGGTCTGGCTGAGGGGCGAGACGGCTTACGCTGCAGGTCTGACTGAGGGGTGAGGCGGCCATACGCTGCACCGGTCTGGCTGAGGGGCGAGACGGCATACGCTGCAGGTATGACTGAGGGGTGAGACGGCCATACGCTGCCCCGGTCCGGCTGAGGGGGAGAGACGGCCATGCGCTGCCCCGGTCTGGCTGAGGAGTGAGGCGGACATACGCTGCCTCGGTCTGGCTGAGAGCCGAGACGGGCATACGCTGCACCGGTACGGCTGAGGGGCGAGACAGCCACACACTGCCCTGGTCTGGCTGAGAGGCGAGGAATGACATTGTTTTGGCTTAATGTTCAAGATATGCTAAAGAAAACTTTAAAAATCAAAATATCTCAAAAGCATAGACTTGCAACCTAACTACCTAACTTACTTATCAAACGGCGATGACTTCAAATTTCCGCTTGTCAACACCCGTCAAAAGACCGCAAAACGCTCGAAAGTGCAGCTGCGGCGACGGGCTGGCCACGGCTCGACCAAAGCACCAGTGACGTCATCACTAATGCATAGACGCTCAGCAGCCGATAAATGGGGAATCCCGGGATGACACCCCCCTGAGTGAGATTACGGCTTTCAGTGGGGTGTAAACAATGGACCTGTTCTATCTTAAACTGTGATCTGCAAACGACAGCAAAACTCAACCAATAAACCGTGAGCTCCAACGGTGACAACGGCGATACCAACGCCACATGGCGCCGTTCTCCATTCGATTGTATAGAGGGCGCACGTGCCAAATCCCAGCCGGCAGCCTGCTGACAGTGCTCATTCTGGATGAAATTGCGCACGCTTTATCCCCGTGAACACATGAGCTCATTGTACTACTGAAAGATTTAGAGCTGAAAGATTTTGCAAATATCGAGATGCAAGTTTCGATAAATAAGATTATAAGTGATCTTTGTTGGTTTTCGAAGTTTAATTTCAGTTTCGAGATGGAATTTCGATATTTTGACATAGTTGAGTTTCTGCAGAGATTACTTACTTACTTATTACTATATTACTTATATTACTTACTTTGTAGAGTTTAGTGCTTGTGCGAGGAACATATTTGATATAATTAATAAACTAAAAAACATGACCTTTTCCTCGAAAATGTGAAAATCCAATGTTATCCAAATGTTATTATTATGTTGTAATATTTCGGCCACAGGCTTTTATCCACAGGTATCTTCCACACACACACACACAGGTATCTTCGGCCACAGGTTTTACTGTTTGATAAAGGCCTGTGGCCGAAATATTACAACATAATAATAACATTTGGATAACATTGAATTTTCACATTTTCGAGGAAAATGTCATGTTTTTTAGTTTATTAATTATATATTACTTACTCATTATATGTATGTGGTGCCTACTGCTACTTATCTTCAGACTAAAATTTGTCACCGATGGCTATAGATTTGTCACCGGTTAGAACGGCAGAATGGTAACTTTTCCCACCCCTGGAGCAATTATCGATTGATTCAATAATTTGTTGCAGAGCTTGCAAATACGTTGGTTACGGGAGCTTGTTCTTATTTATCGATTAATGTGATGTATATTTTTTCTTCTTCGGGTTTTCCCCACTTACGGGCTAGTTTATTTTCACAGAATTCACAGGTCAATCAACAAGCACCAGCATACAAGCATAAGTATCAAATGAAATAGCAGTTCGCCTGGCCTCACTCACACTCAACGTTAGTGTATATGTGTGTGTGTGTGCATGCAGGGGCGTCGCTACCAGGGGGGGGGGGGTTCCGGGTGCCCCGGACCCCCCGCCCACACACACTTTTGAGCGGGCGCTGAAGGCGCCCCTCAAAAAGTGGGTCTGTTCTGGGTTTTGAGAGGGCGCCGGAGGCGCCCCTTTAAAGAAAACTCACACAAAAATAAAACCAAGGAAAAACTCAAAAAACCACAAAAAAATGCCCCGCCAGTATGTGTGCGCCCCTATGTCAGTGAGGGGCCAAGCCAGTGGCGTACCGAGTATACGGTCATTCAGGGCATGACCTGGTCCTTTGGAACCGAGGCGCCCATGCAAAGCTGGCGATCAGTGACGGCGCCCCTCCGGCCAGTGACGGCGCCACTCCGGCCAGTGAGGGTGCCCCTGTTCGGCCCGTGACAGCGCCCCTCCGGCCAGTGACGGCGCCCTCCGACCAGTGACGGTGCCCCTCCGGATAGTGTCGGCGCCCCCTGCCAGTGACATCGCCCCTCCGGCTAGTGACGGCGCCCCCCGGCCAGTGACAGCGCCCCTCCAGCTAGTGACGGCGCCCCTCCGGCTAGTGATGGCGCCCCACAAAATGTTAAAAGTACGACGAGCACGCGAGGAAGGAGAGGCGCCCCCCCCCCCCCCCCCGCCTGCAAAATGTTCACCAATATTGGTGGCGCCCCTGTCGATTGGGTGGCGCCCCTCAAGGCAATGTCCTGGTCCTTCGTGAATGTATGCGCACGCCACTGGCCCAAGCTCATGGGCGCCCCTCTTCCAAAATGTGGCGCCCCTTTATTACAGCTGCGATGGCGACAAGATGCTTCCGAGGGCGGCAAGGTGTCTTCCGAGGGCGACATGGTGCCTTCTAAGGGCGGCATAATACGCTCTAAGGGCGGCAGAATGCCTTCCGAGGGCGGTAAGACGTCGTCTGATGGCGGCAAAATGCCTTCCGAGGGCGGCATGATGACTTCCAAGGGCGGTATAGTGCGTTCTGAGTTCGGTATGATGCGTTCTGAGGGCGGCAAAATGCTTTCCGAGGGCGGCAATATGTCTTCCGAGGAGGGCGGCATGATGCCTTCCAAGGACGGCACCCATGCCGCCGCAACGTGATTGTGTGGACATGGCAGCATGTTGTAATAAAGTGGACATTCATAAAAGTGTTCATATTTCTTGTCGTTGAGCTAAGAGCGAAACAACATTGCACAGCTTGGGTGAAGTTGTGATGACGGTTCGCATCATACCAAACAGATTCAAATTAGCTCACTATAAAACGGAGACAGAAAATGATACTTCCATGGACCGCGAATGACAGCTCATAGGAAATGCATGGACAAGTGGGCGGGGCCTATTTATGTACATGCGTTTCCGTAAAAGATAACGGATATCAACTACCTAACATTCCGTGGACGTGAGCTATCAACGCTGTCCTCCCTCTGTACAACCGTGTGAAAATATGCTTTCTTTGAACATAATGAGGTGTGATATACGTGCACAATTTGTATTTCTCTCTTTCAGGCTTCATCATAGGATAAGGTTTGAGATATGCGGAAATGAACATGTCGCTTACTTTTCATACTGTACTTTTCACTGGCCTTTTGTGATTTGTATGTCATATATATTTGTGAATTGTATTTGTACTTACTGACTTCACCTGCTGGTGTGGGCGACCCCGTTGGTGCTACCGTGAATAAATACAAAATAATCGAAATTCATCGTAGCAGTATTGGGTGAAATATGCGAGCTGTACCTAATTATGAACAAATGCTGCTTAGATTTACAGCAAACGCAAGGAAATGTAATTTTCTCCCTCTTCCACTGTTTGGGCGGTGGCCGAGATGGCTCCCGCTGGATCCACCCATGCCGTCATCTATCCGTGACCCTGACCTGACAACTGTACTGATATAATTGTTGATCGGCTCATCGCCCGCTGGTCACGACCCTATGACGCTTACCTGTCCACTCAACTGATATGACCTGCGTTGCTCTGTCCATCACTTACTATCTGTGACTCTAGACCGGTTCACTCAACTGATATGACCTGTGCTGCTCTGTCCATCACCTACTATCTGTGACTCTAGACCGGTTCATTCAACTGATAAGACCTGAGTTGCTCTGTCCATCACCTACTTACTATCTGTGACTCTAGCCCGGTTCACTCAACTGATATGACCTGTGCTGCTCTGTCCATCACCTGCTATCTGTGACTCTAGACCAGTCCACTCAACTGATATGACATAACATAAAACAATATAGGAATACAAACGTTTTCCATATATTCTTAGCACAGATGTGACGTCACGTCTAAGCATGAAGGGATGCAGGGTGGTCCCACAGAATCTTGCACCCAATCTTCAGCCAGACTGACCGACCGACCGACCGACAGACTCGGCCAGACCGAACAACAGACCCGGCCAGACCGACCGACAGACTCGGCCAGACCGACCGACAGACTCGGCCAGACCGACCGACAGACTCGGCCAGACCGAACAACAGACCCGGCCAGACCGACCGACAGACTCGGCCAGACCGACCGACAGAACCGGCCAGACCAACCGACGGACCGAGAAACTCGGCCAGACCGACCGACAGACTCGGCCAGACCGACCGACAGACTCGGCCAGACCAACCGACAGACCCGGCCAGACCGACCGACAGACTCGGCCAGACCGACCGACAGACTCGGCCAGACCGACCGACAGACTCGGCCAACCGACCGACAGACTCGGCCAACCGACCGACAGACTCGGCCAGACCGAACGACAGACTCGGCCAGACCGACCGACAGACCCGGCCAGATCGACCGACAGACCCGGCCAGACCGACCGACCGCTTGCAGGAGATGACTAGCCGAGGTGCTTGACGAGATCTGGAACACAATCAATACAGTCTGAGGAGAATGAAAGCATGGTGTGCGCTGTGCCACGATAAGGCGGATGACTTCTTGTTTATTTGGGTTTTAGGGCACGCAGACAGCTGAGGTCAATTTGCTGCCAAGGAGGATGACTTCAAAAAGTTTGAATATATCCTGTGAGCATGCATACAAATTCCACTACACTAATCAATTAGAACACTTCAGTGGAATCATGGATACTATTAAATGTGTATGATTTACCTGTCAGTGACTGTCACTGACACCGTCATTTAATCAGCGTGACGGTTATTCTATTTGACGTTATTCGGCTCCGAAACATGATATTAGGATTCGCATTGTACTTACCACCGATGTCGATTTCGTCCGACGACTTGTTGGCGTACTGATGGACGACCCCTTGCTCTGAGGCAAGCAGTAGTTGGCTGACCTTTGCTACTTGGATCACTTCATCCGGCAGACGGTAGAAGTCCCGGTGTACCCGGATGTCATGCCCCAGGTGATTGGCAACCCACTCAAGTTGGTTCTCGTTTATATTTAATATCTGCGTCACAGTGGCCAGATACTTTCTCAGCTTAGTTCCCGTCACAAGTTCGGGATGCTTCAGGTCGACCTGGCCGCAAGCATATCTCATGGTATCCCAACCCTTAACATTGGATTTCCCTCCTGCCTTCGTAAACAGGTACGGATTGTTGGCGGGAACGCCGACTGCCACACGAAGGTCAACCAGGGTGTCAAGTGCACTGACCATGTAGGGTGTCAGCAGTACTGGTACTCGTCTTTTCCGCTTCCCGATGATTTCGACCATACTCATGATTTTGGATAGTTCTTGTTCTGGCGGTGACAGATGAGAGGCGATGTCGCTGTTGGCGATCCGTCTGCTCCTGTTCTTATACGTCTCTACGAGAAGACTTGATGCCTCCCCTCCCCTCCGCTTGTTGAAGACGATGACCGCTGCACATGCCAGCTGAGATAGCTTGTTGTATGCTAGTCTCAAAGCGTTCCTGCCGAGTTGTTCCGTTCTCACTTTTGTAACGAGGTCCTGAATTTGCCGTTTCGTTTCCTTTGACAGTTTGACAACATCCTCGGTCAAAGGAAGCGGGTCCACCTTGTTCATTTTTCTCAGGTCCATTGTCGACAGAGCGGCATGGGAGACGCTGTCTCCCCACTCCCCTTCGTGGAGCGTTATGTAATCACTGATGCGCTGCTGAAGCATCACGTCTCCAGCCTTTATGGCACAATTAATAGCCTTTTCGGCCGCCTTTTTCAGTCCATGGCCCAGTTTAAGGGCCAATGTGGGAGTGCCATATTTCGGCGGATGAGCCGCGTCTCCTAGCTGCCGATCACATATCTCGCGCACAGACGCTATGATCGCATCAAAGTACCGTGGTTGCAGGAGATCTTCCAAAGATTTTGGTTTTTCACCAGTGTCCAGGCGTTTACGCACAGCTACCAACAACTTCGCCAATGACCTCAGCTTCGACCTGATGGCTGATATCTGGTTAACGTTTTTACCCTTGTTCAGGAGCAAGTCTGCTCCAAGCCTTCGAAGCAGCGAGTCTTTCACAATCGTTTCGCGTACTTCATCGTCCTGCATGCTACCTACAATGGTGTCAAAGAACTCGGGACTTTCCTTCTCCTGACTGGTAGTTTCTTTGCTGACTTCAGGGGCAAGAGCAGTAAGGTGCCTGTTCGAACGCGTTTTGTCTTGTTCTGATGCACATGGGCACTTTCGTATGTGCCTCCAGAGGTCCGCCCTGAGAACGTAACCGAGGCAAGCATGGCAGGGAGCGAATGCTGCGGCAGGTGTGTCCGCATGCGGTCTTTTTAAGACGATTAGCTCACCCGGCAGGTCTTCCGCAATAAGCTTCTCATTGTGACGGTAGTTTCCCTCACACATCATTTCGTACACGGCGGTGTGCATTTTACTGTCTGGCGCACCCTCCATCAGGGCTTTAACTCTAGGTTCGCTGGAATGCTTCAGAAGCAGATGACGTTTTATCTTTTGCTTGACTAGTTTTCCGCAAAACACGCATGCATTGACCTTGTCGTAGTGCTGATTGGTTCGGAAGGACGGTTTTGCAGCTCGGACCATTCTGCCTGTCACTTACATTCTGTAAAAGGCCGTCAAACACCACCGGGCCTATTTATACACTATTTACAGAGGGCGGCACTGCCTCGGATAAACTACCTGACGATGAAGTCTCATCAGGTTCTTGCAATGAGGGTCCAGTGTTTTCCGGTGTTGGGCTCCACGTTGAGTCACTGCCTGGCGATGGGAGCTGGTCGTCGTCAATCGGTACAGGGCTTGGGGATGCCGGTGTATCAGAGCTAGCACCCCAGCTTCGCACAGGTGCTATGCGTGGTAATTGTGAAGGTCTGTGGTGCTTCGGCTTATCTTTATTTTGCAGCGTTTTACCCATCTCATCAGTTATAGTATTCCCCGCGTCATATTTGTCGCCGGAACGTTCTAGAACTTAAATAATTCGTATACTTTCATATTATTAATATGTTATTGGTTAACCAGATTCATCTGCAATTTGTTTTCCGTCTTCATATTTCTCTTGGAACTCATCGTACCTGATTTTCCTATAATCAGTTTCTGTATTCGTAACTTCAGTTTATATTTAGAACATAGTCGATTTCAGTCTCGGCAACGTGGCATTCTGCCCACTCTCGTTCTGCTCTTGCGCCAACCGGTTGGTTCCTTCGTCGCTCGTCTCAAATATTATTACTTTGCTCTTCAAACTTAACGTAACCTATTTATCACCATATACTTACATTCACACATTATGTAGCTGTCCACGTTTCTGATCTTCGGCATACTGCCTGGGTATTTAGTTGTCGATTCGGATGTTGTATCATGTACCCGCTGCTCTCGCTCGGGCCTGATTCATTTGTTCTGTTCTTGGGTTTTTGATAACTGCAATTAATACAACTGTGGGCGTGCATCAATTCGGTTTTCTTCCTCCAATGCTTCTCACCCCACAGGTCCAGGGTTGCATCTTGTTAGAGGTTTCACAGCTGCCGATGGTTTGGGCTTCACGATACGTCCCCGTTGATGCCGAGGATGTTCGTGGTCGTCCCACACTCGGCGCCCCTCACTGGATGTTTCTGAAAATACAGAGAAACAGCCATCTTACACATTTAACTGATATAATGGTGCATATAACGAGTAGCAAAACAATCGATATTCACATATCAAAAGCTTTTGGTTAGAAAGCGCAATGCTGACTTCAAAGGAGTTAGGGTGCACACAATGTCGATCTCTAGTTTATGATTCTGGAGTAAAATTGCGTGAATCGTCTCTGATGACATCATTTCCGGCTGATTTCAAAGTTTCATTAAATTTGCAATTTAATTGGCAACAGGTATCCCAAGTTTCAGGTCAATACATTAAATAGTGTCACAATGAGTGCAGACAAATATCAGGTATGGTACTCCTATATTCCCATATGGACGGACAGAAACTGACAGGCACTGACAGACACTGACATACAGACAGACCCAGACAGTCAAGACACAGACAGGCACAGACAGACACAGACAGACACAGACAGACAGACAGACACAGACAGACAGACACAGACAGACAGACAGACAGACAGACAGACATACAGACAGACAGACAGACAGACAGACAGACAGACACAGACAGAGACAGACAGACAGACAGACACAGACAGACAGACACAGACAGACAGACAGACAGACAGACAGACAGACAGACAGACAGACAGACAGACACAGACAGACAGACAGACAGACAGACACAGACAGACAGACACACACAGACAGACAGACAGACAGACAGACAGACAGACACAGACAGACAGACAGACAGACAGACAGACAGACAGACAGACAGACAGACAGACAGACAGACAGACAGACAGACAGACAGA